>JBBPDA010155580.1:0-19078 GCA_037974385.1 Arnoldichthys spilopterus | reverse complement strand
CCAGGTTTAAAAGTATTAGAAATATTTTATATATATAGTATTTTATATTAATTTATTGGAAAAACCTAATAGATACCCAATCCTAGTAACAACAAATACTTTTTGTCTTAGCCTCTGTAACTTGGTGGTTATTTGAGCTACACCTTTCAATCCTTTATATCGTACACTCATATTTTCCTATGAAAAATAATCCCCATAACTTATTCTTGACTACAGCCGTGTTACAACCCTCTGGGGACTACTTTGATTCCACTGTGAATAAGTGTTTTGTATGAATTGTTTGTTTTGGACGTTTTTTAATATCACTGTCTGAAAATAAAATTAGCTTGGTCACCAACGCTTTAGGCAATGCACTTCTGTCATCTCTCTTTATATTTCCTATGTTCAGGCATCCTTATGATATGATATCTACAACCACATTTTACTCACAACAGTAGAATTAACTCACTCCATCAGTTTTCCAGTTTGACATTTCTAATGATGGTCATGTAGCTGTGTGTCAGATCATCCTATTTGCCTTATGGTTGTGTGTAAACTGCATGAAGCAAACTGTAAAATATACCACAGATTTCTTAAGCCATTTATAACCAGTAGCCTAAACATAGCATTATTCAAAAAAATCCATTGTTAAGCTAAATTGATGTAATTTATCTTCTGACCCCAACTGGATGAAGTATAATCATTGCTGAAAGCCTTCATGGTTTGTGCAGATGGACTAGGGCATAGGTGCAGTCATCTGGACACGGCCTCACTCCTCTGGCTGATGTGGGTAGATTTACCTCGGTGTACTGAAAAAACAATAGGATCACAGCAAAAATTTGCAAACCGTGCTTATTCAGAAAACATGCCCTCTAATTAAAGGAGGTACACTAAGACAGAATTAGGTTTGATTAATAAACTTTAAAGAATTTTGTCACAACAGTTACATAAACATAGATTATCAAACCTAAACTGTATATCACACCAGTTATTTAAAGTTTTTAAATGTGGAGTTTTTCTACCTGTATAGAGTCTTGATGCAGCTGTAAATCAGAATCTGGAGGTGATGGGTGGTCTTTTGAAGATCTTCTGCAGTAGCTTGCTGACAGACATTAAATATTACAGACAATATTTGTTTCAGCATTTTGTTTATTTAACTTTGGGTAATAACATCAGGCCACAGGGACTAAAAAATGAGTCACTTAAGCTCAAAAATTGTGAATAATCTCATATATAAAGTCAATATATTAACTTAAATTCCCTCTTAAAATAATTTAAGTACATTCAGCTGCAATCATAACAATCTTAAAACTGATCATCACTCACCCATGATTACAGCAATGAACACACAATTAAGCAGAGCAGATGTGAGAGTCAGAACTAGCCAGGGTTTGTGATGTGCTTGTTTCTGTTCATTCTGCTCTGTTTTATTTCCATGATCTGACGTTGGTCCTGCCAACAGTTTAGCAGCACAGATGTAGCATCATTCAGTAGAAATGTCTTAATAATGGAGCAGAAAACAGTTAAAGACACTTACCAGTGATGTGAAGCCTCGTTCCATTACTGAAAACCCGATCTCCAGTTTTTACACAATAATAATCTCCCAGTTCATGATCTGTGATGTTTAGTATCAGTAAAGAGTTACTTTTACCTTGTAATGAAAACTTCTGGTTAAAAACTGGGTTAAAGTAATTGGGCGTAATATCCTCGTCAGCACTGAAGGTGCGTAATATCAGCACTGGGGCACTGGATCGTGTCTGCATGTACCAGTATATCTCTGTTCTGTTTGTAGAATTGGGAAGATCACAGTTTACTGTAATGTTTTGTCCCAGTTCAACTTGGACTATTTTCAACCCTAAAACAGCTTGAGACCAGACGAGTAAATCTACAAAGAGAAACACAGAAACACTAAGAACATCACCTTCACACTCAAACCAGGTCTAAAATTCCTTTAACTTTAACTTCTGTACTAAACTGACTTACATATCTGAAGGTGTAGATTCTTCATGTTGTGACATAAAGCTGTTCACAAGGCGTCTACTGCAGCTTCACTGAAGACTGTTTTAGTCATGATCAAAAGAGGAAGTTGGACCAGAATACACTGACCACATCTTTTTTCAGCTCTTTTATTAGCTAAGATCCTTGATAACAAAGACAACATGGACTGTGTGTGGTGATAAATATTTCTCATTGTTATTCACATTTAAAAGAATAGTATTTTATGTTTGAACCAGCAGCACCATAAATAAACAAATTGTACCACATCCTATAGCTGTTATGACTAAGTGAATTCATATTTTAATCTACTGCCAAAATTAATGTTATTTGGAATACATGAATAAGCCACTAAAACTTGGCTGTAACTAGTTTGAAGACACTTTTGGAAGGTTTTATTCACTTAACTCAAATTAATTAATGTGTATATAGCAATGTCCTTTATGCAGCAAGTTTTATGCTGCTATGCAAAAATGCTTGTAACCCAAGACATAATCAGCAAGAAAACAAATAACAAAAAAAAATCCTCCACCGATCCTAGAACTGCCCACCATCTTCCTTAGCCGTGATGTTTAGCTTTGCACTACCCACAGTGTTGACCACTTGAGATTCAGGTACACAACACATTATTGACTAATGTAAAGTTCTTCCGTTTTTACACAGTAATAGTCTCCCAGTTCATCTTCTGTGATGCTTTGAAAAAATAAAGAGTTACTTATTTTTGATGTTTTTGACCATAATGCCTTTGCCTGCTATGTCCTGCCCTTCTATCACCACTTGAGGGCGCCCTTGTGCCCTTTCCACCTTTCAGGTTTTCTCTCTGCATAGAGGAATAAAGCTTCCCACTTTCTCTGCGTGCCCTGATCTGTAACTCATGGCATTGCTAAAGAAACTGATCTATGTAGTATAAAGTATCTATCTATCCTCATCTATGCCATTCATGCGCATGGGCGTTGTAGTGGGGTGAAAAGTGGGACTGACATAACAGGGCCCCAGCTGGGTGAAAGACCCTTGAGAAGTCTGGAATTTTATTCTTCTTTGAATGTATTAATATTGTAAATAAATATCATAGTGAGTGCTAATAACTACTGTAAACTGAATGTATTTTCTAAATAAATCAGTTGATTGATGGAATTAAGTTTGTATCCTAAATATATTGTCAGAGGCCAGGCCACTCTCACCCCTTGCAAAAGCTCAAAAAAATGGTTTAGGCCAATGGTCCAGCACTACTTAGTACTTCCCCTCCTCAAACACACTCACTAAACCTGGCACTTGAATCAGGTGTGTTTGATTAAGGAAATCACCAAACTGTGCTGGACTCCAGCCCTCCAGGACCGGAGTTTGACACCCCTGGTTTAGGCTATCAGAAAAGAAAAGAAAGGCAGGAGAGAGAGAAAAAACAAAAATGTGAACGTGAAAATCCATGGTGCTAAAACCACTTGAGTACCACGTGATTGTCAGCACTAAAGGAGGTTCTGACACAACCCAGTGAAAGAACGTCTAATACACTTTAACATGATGCCTTGGTTATATCTGAAATCAGAGGTAAAGACGTAAAAAATGTTTTTACATACACATGGCAATAGTACTAATCCGAAATATGTTTAATGTTAAAGTAATATTTATTTAAGCCACATCACACCAGAGGGAGGAGCTGTTGTAAACATCAGCACGGATGTGACATGGTCATAGAAATTGCTGAAATTGAGTACAGCAGTGCAATATTGCTTTAATACGACAGTTCTACCAACAATATTTAGTAGTTGATAATAATCAAACAGAAGATAATGATGCGTTTGTATATTTTTTGTGTTATTTGGTTCCGGGAACATAAGCAGATTCATAACTGATTGATGCTTGTTGCTGAGCAGCACAAACAATGGGTAAGTCTTGCACACGAAGACTTTGATTGAAGTTTTAGTGGATAACTGTTTTCTTTTTGTCCTTTTCTTTCAGTGATTATTTTATTTAATTAATTATCTTTTCAATATAAATAAATCATTCTGTTAATGTCAAAAACTGAAATTATGTTTTTTTTTCCTGCATTGAAGAAATAAATATTTTTAAATAAGTTTTTATGGGTTTCTTATTGGCCAACATTGTTTAATGGTTGGAGTTAAGCAAGAGCCATGTAGAGAGAGAGATGCTGTCAAGTATACGCCCCTCCGTGTCTCCTTGTGTTCATGTTTTGAGGTTTCTCGTGTTTGCGTTAGCCACACCCCCGTCAGCTGTTTCGCGTTCTACGTCACTCCCTGTCAGCTGTCTATAATTAGTGTGACTATTTAAGTTCCTGTCTGTCCATTAAGTCCTTGTCGATACCCATGTACTACGCCGTGGTCGTGTCCTGTCCTGCTTGTGATTACTCGTGTTTATGTTCTGTTTTGAATCAGTGTTTGTTTTGTCTTTATTAAATCTTTATTATCTTTAGAACGCTTCCAAAAACGACCACCAATCGTTACAGATGCGTGAACTCTGTTCACTCCAATGGACCATTTTTTTTACAGGAATGGCGGACACTGTGGCCTCTCGATAATTCCTGGAAGTTAGCAGAAAACAGTAGTATCGCTGCACAGCTGCAGCAGAAGAGAGCGTTTGCAATACACTTTTAAAAGAACATTATATATATACAGCGAGTATGAAGTAAATTAATTTCTGCATTAAAGTATGTTAGTGAATTTTCTCAGACTAAATGAGCAGATATAGAGCATGTTAACAGATAATGCTAGGCTAGTGTATAAAGTTAGCCAAATATAACACTAACCACACACAGCCATGAGCAACTGCTAAACTCCTCTCTCTTGATTCAGTTTTATTCAACATTGTGGAATTAGAGGGAGATTGTTTTTTTGTGGGGTTGATGCTAAATTTTAGTTAAATATAAAGTAAAATTGGGGTGTTAATGAGTTGGGGTGGTAAATTGAGGAGATCCATGTTGAGTATGAACTAATGACTATTTCTGAGATACATCACTAATGATATGTGTTCAGACGCATATTTGAGCCTCTTAAAGTTCAGGCTAAAAATCGGTTAAAAGAGAATAATTCCAGGATAATTGGGGAGTTCTTCTCAGTACTAAAGGTATTTACTACTAATAAAAGTCATTACTAAACCAAAATTCTATTACTGTAATATATCAGCAAATCTGTTTTTACAGCCAGTGGAGTGGGGGTCTCTATCAAGATGGTCTTCATCTCACTGAGCTGATTGAAGCAGAGAACATTATCTTAAAGGTAGTATTATGGAATATATATTAGGAATCCATATTATGTTCATTCATGAGGTCCAAAAAGTCCAGCAGACCACAGCCCCATTGACAGGTGGCATTAAAAGTCAAAGGTGAAAGTGAATATTTGTCATTGTGAACACATCTGTAATGAGATACATACTTTGTGCTATTCAGTTCACTTGTCAGTGGTTTTAATGTTGTGGCCGATTGTTGTATATGCCAGGACAACACCGAGAAGACACAGACTGCTGGACATGATGTGTAGTTTATTAGAGATTGTTTATTGAGTTAATGACTGATTCTGTCTGAAAGTCATAAAGACTCAGAACATCATTAAGATAAAATTTAAACCCTCAGTTACCATCAGATTACTGATACCAACAATGAAACATCAATCTGATTATTCTGATAAACATTCCTTCTCTCCCCCTCCCTCTCAATATATCTATAAATATTATAATATTATTTCTCCCTGCTTCCATACATTAAAAAGATTCAAGGTAATAAACATCTTGGAAACGCTGCTGTTCACACTGATCTTCAAATAGTGCCGACATTTACATAAACAGGACGAGGAGCTGTAGAAAGCTTGTTAATTAGCCTTCGCTGGCTTTTAAACCAAAAAACCAAAAATACCAAAATACAAAAATAGTTTTGCTTCTCTGAACCATAGTATTCAAACGGCTATTCAAATAGATCTCCGAGGACTATTAGAGGTCTACATGAATCAATTCCGTTGTCACAACTCTCTACATGGCTCTGGGTTAAACTACAAGTCTTTTGTCACGCACTCCCGCCACACATTGTATTTCTCACGCTGAAAAATAATTAGTCGTCTAATATACCGCAGCGCACAATATTTCTCAGACTGGGGGCACAGTTGCGCCTCATTATGAAACAATCGCGTCTCCGCTGGAGTCCTAGTGCCTGTCACTCACCAGCCAATCAAAAAAAAGAAAGGGCCTACACAATAGCCAATCAGAAAATAGCAGTATCGTATCTGGGTACAATGCAACCCAGCAACCAATGAAAAGGCATCCTGGAATTCTACGCGGGATTCTAGTGCTGTGTTCGAAAAGTGGACTCATTCACTCACTCACTCGTACGTATTTTGCTCATCCTTTGATGTTGAGGAGTTTTGGGGGAAGGATGACCTCAACAAAGAACATTGTAAGAAATATTTTGCACACAACATGTTATGCTCATTAATTACAATAAAATGAAAACATTTGAGTAATAGAGGCCCTTGGTTCCTTTTTTCAAAGGTGACTGGCTTGAACCAATTTGGGAGGCTATCGAAGATCACAGCCTATCTCAAATTGAATAAATACTTTGTATTTTGTAATACAAAAAACTGAAAAAAAATAAAAAAGATTAAAATGTGGCAGTAAGTGTAGTACTCATTTGACTTTTTTTTTTTTTTTTACAATGTTTGATTGGTCCTATTTCTGCAAAATAGACCTTACTAAAATGGTTTGTCCTGCTTACAGCCATGACCAACCCTACCAGAACATACACAAATAGAATTTGTTTAGAAAACCTGTTCTAACCTCCATATGTAAACTAAAGACGTTAATGTTCTCATAAAAAATGAGAATCAAATACTAGCTGAATAAAGTTTTCCCAATGTGCTGCCTACCCTGACTACGGGCCCAAAGTAAGGTTCACCCTAGAGAGGAGGCCAACCTATCACAGAACAACACAGAGACAGACAACCATTCACACACACATCTATGGGCAAAATAGAGAACCCAATCAACTAACTGCAACTGTGTGGTTACAAAAACCTACAGCTTTTGTCGGTATTGCTTTGATGTGTTGTGTGCCTGCCAGTTACACAGGTAAGTGTATCTGCATGTCCACCATGTTTGTGAATGATTTAATTATGGAACGAGTTTGTATTGGATTTGGTTTGGAACACAAGACAACTTGTACAGACAATCATGTAGATGGGGTGACACATATACCAGTACAATACAACTGATATTGTGTTACTAATACACAAACAATAATACCGTAAATAATAATCCTGCAGAAATAAATACAGGGTTCACATTCCAATTTGATGGCAGTTAGTTCCTTAATCCTAGGGCCCACCCTTTCCTATCTCCTCACACACACAAGATCATTTCCATCACTAAAACTGTATAGCAACTCAGTTGTGTTGCTAAACCTTCTCACTTCACTGTCCATTTACCTCCAAAGTTTTTTTAAGTTATTCCTGTTGCTGCATACGTTTTTGAGGATACACCTGTGTGACTTTGTGAACTGTTAATTACAAACAGTTTAGTCCATGAAAGAATCAAAAGTGTTTTTGACACTTGTATTATTTTATCAGTTTTAGAAGAACAATCGAAAATCCCAATATTGGCTTGTTTGTCGGTATTGCTTTGATGTGTTGTGGGCCTGTCAGTTACACAGATGAGTGTATCTGCATGTCCACCATGTTTGTGAATGATTTAGTTATGAAAAGAGTGTTGAATGTAAAACAGTATAAATCAAAAAAGCTCTGAGTGTAAAGATAATTGCATAGTGGCTGTAATCTTAAATCTTGATTAACTTTGTTGCTTCAGTAGTTTGAACATTTGATCTATTTTGAATGTTGGTAGGTCATAATGTAATCCCTTATTTTAGGGAGCTATTAGAGGCATTAAGTTCTTCATATGTCTGGTTCCCATCACCAATACTGTGAACAATTCTGACTCATTATGTTTCTCTTGAACACTTTTTTTTTATTAACCTATAAACACTACATTTCTTTATATTGCTAATCAAGGTTGATTTAGTCCCAATTTGTCAATTTTGTTATTACATATTTGCTTCAGCAGATACGTATGTGAAAATGTTTTTATATCAATGCATTACTATGCATAATAAATTAAAAAATTGTCTACAAACAACAGAAGCAGCAAATTTAATTTATTTTATTATTATTGTTATAATAATAATATCAAATACAGCAGCAAGCAGGTGTAGTGTAGGATTGCAGGCAAGAAAGTCCCAAACAGGGCATTCAAGCAGATCTGTGACATATGCATTGAAATACATCAAGTCTGAGTATGAGATGCATGAGAAATCAAGAGTTTAAAGTAATTTGGAAGAGACATCAACATGCGCCAGTGCAGCCTGTAAGCATCTGGACAGTGACATGATCATTGTGTTTGATTTGGCAAAAAGTTCGAATACATTTAAGAGTATATTACTTCTGAACTTGATGAACCATTTAAGAGCCCCTTGCACCTGGACTAAGTGCGTAGCATTGGGAAGTCATTGGGAATTTGATTGGACAGATTTGATTTAAAGCTCTTTTTGTCTCATCTATTAAGGTTCCTTGGGGATGTGGTAACATTGGTACATTGGTAAGTTGGTAAAGCTAAAAATAAATAACTTAATTTTAATTAATAATTAATAAATCAAGTCACACATGATTTGAGCCAAAATTTGTGTTCATCACTCAACCCATTTAAAGTATTTTTAGAAAACTGGGATAGTTCTACTTCCCTGAGTAGCATTGAAGAGTCACACCAGCCCCAGAAGACTGGTCTTAATAGGGGCAGTAGTTAGGACGTTGCCCTTGTTAACATAAGGTTGCAGGTTCAAGTCCTGACCCAGGCACCACTGAGGTAATGAAAACTAATCGCTGCAGAAACAACCTATTGAATTTCAAAGCTTTCTCTCTTCCTCATGCAGTCATCTGTTGAGTACACTTGTTCATTATGTAAGTATTGATGTCTATATTTAGTACACAGATAGTTTGTCTTTTTTGATGCTGTTAATTTGGCCTAAATTCTTACTGCTCAGTGTTTACTAAGTGTTTGTCTTTAAATCACTGAGAGTTTGACTGAAGGAGTTGAGCACAGTCACGCATTCAGACACCACAGAGCACGAGAGAGACTGAGATCAACAAAAAACAAAGCCAAACACTAAATCTGTACACATTTTTAAAAAATGAAATAACTAAAGTTTTAAGTTTTAAAGTTTTTATTTGGTTCTCACCAATTATAATTTCTGTATGTTAAAATGTTGTTTCTGATACGTTAATTTACAGGAACATTTATTTAACTGACAAAAGTACAAAGATAAGATTTTCACTTGTGTACTTCTGAGATACTGTATGTCTGGGTTGTACCACGTATGCTTAAGATGGCAATGTATAAATATTTTTTTCTCTCCGTAGACGAGCTCACTCACACTGTCTGGAAAGCTTTTACAAGTTCTTAGGTTGTAATAAGGAATCCTGAGTCAAACGTATCACTCACCTTTCAACACAGTCTTTTCCCAACTGCTTGTGGATATTTTCCACACAGAAATCCTGACCTGTGGTGGTGGCCAGTGGTGATACAGGCAGTGAGCCTCTAACCTGACCATGAAAGACTTTAAAGTGTTTAGGAAACTTGCATTATTTAATATCAGTTTAATATCACATTTATTGGAAACCCTTATAAAATGGCTGAAATTTTTATTCTAATACTGGCTCATTCGCTGGTATTGCATGAATGTGTGCCATGTGTGCCCATTGGTTGCATGAATTTCGTTCCATATATTACCAACTGTATCTGGGCATTTGTGTGTGATTTACTTATGGATGTAGTGCTGAATGTAAAAGAGTGTACACTGGGTATGTAGATAATTGCATATTGGCTGTAATCCTGAATCTCCAATCTTCAGTAGGTTTCTCTAGAACAAAGAAACTATAGATTCAAACTTACCTAAATCAACATTACATATAATAAACATTAGACGTTTTATAATGCTTATCTTGGTTGGTTTAGTCCCAATTTGTCTTTTATCATTATGTGTCTGCTTTGCAGAAATGTATGTGAAAAAATATTTGATATCAGTGCTTTGCTATGCATCATAAATACAAATCAGACTATGAACAACAGAAGCAGCAAATTCACAAATATATTTTATTATTAGTGTATAATACCACATACAACAAGCAACTGTGTAGGATTGCAAGCAAGGAGGCCCCCAATGAGAAGTGTGACAGTTCAGTGATTTAGAAGAGATTAGATTCTAAACCATGTAACAGCCACTCCCACCTGGTGTCACGGAAAGTCAAGGTGGTGTGGGAGTAAATGCAGCGGTCACTGACGAAGGGTTGGGTAGAGGTTTTTTATCATAATAAATAAACAAACAAACAAAACACTGAATAAGCGACGACCATGGCAAACACCAAGGCATGAGAGACATACAAAGACTAGCAAACGCAAGACCAAAAACCGGAGACTAAATAGAGGGGACAAATTAAGAACACCTGACAAGGGAGGTGAAGACAGCAATGAGAAGCAGGTGAGAGGCGTGGCTGGGACTTGGCTAGAACATGAGGAAAGGAAATGGCATGGCTACCAAAACAACACACAGACAGGACACGTGGAGCATGACACCTGGACTACGGTCCAAGGTCCAAGCCATTTTAGCATCCCCCAGTTTACCAGCGCCTATGACTCAAAGCCTCAGCCTAAAATCTGGGAAAGATTGGATTCAAAGCTTTTTCCCCATCTTTAGAGGTAAGGGAACAATGTTGAAATAAATAACTTTAAATAAAGTTCAGAATCTGAGTGATTTGAGCCAAAATGTAGTGGCTTTAATCCTAGTGGTTAGGACAGGTCGAAGGTCACAGGTTCGAGTCCCGGCCTGGGCACTACTGAGGTACCCTCGAGCAAGGTACTGTCCCACTACACTGCTCCCCGGGCGCTGTTGATAGCTGCCCGCTGCTCCACATGTGCACATGTGATGGGTTAAATGCAGATTTCACATTTCATTGTGGTGCTTAAGTGTGTTCACAATGACAAAGAGTCACTTTCACTTTAAAATTTGTGCTGATCAGTCAAAGAACTTTAGGTGTTTGTAGAAAACCGGGATAGTTCAACTTTAGCATTAGCAGTGAAGTCACACCAGTCATACAAGCTCTAAAAATTTTCTGTTCAGTTAGTAGTAGTAGTAGTAGGTTAGTACACAGTAAAAACGAAACAACTTTCCTCCAGGACCATGGTCCAACACGAAAGCAGAACAGATAGGAACACAAGTGCAAACAGGACAGAACACAAGAGCAACAGTACAACTAAATAAACTAAGCTAAACTAAACAACTAAACTAAAAACTAAACAAGAAATACGAGACAAGACAACGTTCAGTGGAAATGGCAGTGGACAAGACAGTGCAGTTTAGAAATGAAATAAATAATTAACATCACTATTTAAAATATGTATATTTAAAAAGTAGAAACAAGAAAACAATCAAATTAAGAAAATATATTTGAGAAATAAGAAAATAATTCATACATTAAAGTGTTTCGTTTCCACTGGTTGATCTCTTTTTGAGGCGTGTTTCCTAGTTTATATTTCAGGTACATTTACACAGGTGTTACAAGCTATTTATTACAAAGACCCTTTTTACACAAAATGAATCAGATTCATACTGTAAAGTAATAATAAATAAACATGTTCCACCTTGAAATACTGTAATACTTTGACTATAATGGGAACTAATGGCTGCATAAACAACCTATAGAATTCCAGAGCTTTCTCTGACCCAGTCATCTGTTGATTTTAACAAATTCAGATTATAACAGATTGCAGTGTCACTGTAGATTGTATCATAATTGTCTTTAGGGCTGGACCATAACTCAAATATTAGGTCGATATTAGTTTCCATTTTTTTCCCAAGAGAGATTAACAAAAACACAGCTAAACATTCAATCTGCACAAACGTAGTATTTCTGATGTAATTTATGAAGCTAAAGTCAGGCTCTTAATTTCACCAATTTTATCTTCTGTTCCATCTTAAATGGTGCAGTGTTTGGTTCTGGCAACACACACTACAAACTTGGTTAAACATGAAATGCTATTCAGGCCAGCCCTAATTACTACAGACTAAAGCAGAACCAGAAAATATCCTAACATTAATGAAAACTTAAGTAACATCTTAGCAGATCTTAATTCCACACCCTTGTTTTCTGATCCAGGAGTTTTCTGAGAAGTAGAGACCACCACACCTGCCAAAACAAAATATAAATGACTACAAATGTAAATGTATAAATTCACATGAGTAACATATAAATCCATAACTGAATGTGGGACATAAAATGTATAAAAAATATGTTTTATTTATTTCTGTATTTAAATATTTCTAAATGTATTTATTAATTTATTTTACTATGTTGTTTTAGAATCACATTAAAGCAGTCAGACAAGCGCTACTGCTACTGATGGTGCAGGTTGAGCTGAGGCTGATACGAGGACTACAGTATGGCAGCAATTTATTATAATGTTGTTGTTTTAAAGTAGAAATTGTATATGGAGTGTGGACTGTATATGTGTTATTCATGTCATACTGAAGCTTCCATTAGCTTCTCACACTGAGCTGGGATAAAACTACAAAAGATTTAGCATCTGCAGCCTAACATTAGCTACTTGGGTACTAGTTATCTTAATACAAAGTAAATCTATTTCATTCACGTTACTTCTAAATAGTCATCAAGATAATAAACAATGAACTGGCAAACACCTAGCACAGACCACTGCTTTATGTCAGCCAGCTGCTATAACCAATAACTCTTGTTTTGTAATATAGTGTAACAATATATGCAGAACACAACTCATGTTACTGGACTCACAAGAATATTTTAAACAAAATTTACATTTAGAAAAGTGTTCTGTGTATTTTAAGCCTTTAAAATATCATTTTTAAGTAGCTATTATATAGCACTTTTGTAAAAATGTTCATGTTTTGATTCTGCATTTAGATGTTATCAATAACTGGTGGAGCAACTGGTATTGCAGGGACAGAGATGTGAAATTTAACCTGTCCTGTGGTGTTTGGAGCTGTAACATCAGAATGTAAACTAACAGTATCTTAGTTATCTGGCTGACAAAGAGAGGTGACAAAAATAAATAGCAACATACACACCTTTTTTAACACGAAGTTGTATCTTCTGATCGTTACTTACAAAAGGGCTGCAGGAATATGCCCCCTGATCCGATGCTTTTACACTGCTGAGTTTGATAGAAAAGTTGCCATTTGTGTACTCCCCAGGAAAACTCTCAGTTCTGCTTTTGTATGCTAGATCCTGCTCTGAAACAGAAGCTTTGCCTTTACGAATGTCATACACCTTCTTGCTGTCATTGCATCGCCAAGAAAAGTTCACCTCTTCACTTTTAAGATCACGACTGACTGAACATGGCAAGATGATGGTGTCTCCTTCAAAAGCTTCAATAGTCTTTTCCAGGGACACTAAAAAAACCCACAAGACACATGAAAGAACAGAGTGAGACAGACAGGCCAGAGATATTTAAATATTTTAAAATATTTAAAGTGAGATTAAATATTTGTTTGTTAAGTTATTAGTTATCACCTTTATTTATCAGGAACATGAACAAGCAGGTCATCAACCACCTGAAACAATCAAAAATTAAACAGAATGTTAATGGTACCCCCCGCCCTACATATTTTCATTTTTGCACGCCCACATTAGCTCAAGAACAATTTACTGATTAGGTGGATCAGGTGTGTTGGGAGCAGAGAAAACAGTATTATATGCAGGGCAGTGAATGCTCCAGGAGAGATTTAGGAACTAATAACATACAGCAATCACACAGTCAATGTTAGTTTCCATTGTAGTCAGTAAATGAAGAAAAACCTGGCAGCGTTCCCTGTCCTAACATCCCTGTTGTGTGCAGTTCAGTTATTAACTTCCATCAAAGTTCATGCAGGACAGCCATGTGCAGAGACATGTTCTGCATTTGAGAACCTGGCCAAGTACATGCACAAACAGGTTTAGGTGATGGCATTTACTTCCTTATAGCTGTGGTCACATAGGGGCCATGATGATCAAGGATTTTAGTAGAAGCACTGATCTAAGATCAGGGCTCATCTGTTTAGGCATTTATATTCAGTGTCAACACACACAGACCCCAGATCAGTATCCTTACGGAGACGCTGAACAAGTGTGGGCCCTCGTTTAATAAATAACCAGTTTGGCCAGGTTTTGTACGTGTTTAACGTCTGTCAGCAACAGCAGAGTAGCCAAACTCTCGTCTACGTGTAGTGGAGAGTTGTATTTTAACGTACTGTTGGGTGGATTTGGGTGTTGGCTACAGATATGGGTCAAACTTAAACCTTTTTTAATGACCTGGAGCAGTCAGTCCTTCCCAAAAGAGGGCTTAGCTACTTAACAAATTTTGCTGTGATATTTATGTACGTATATATGCAAAAACAGATAAACAGTCCGGATATTAAAACACCTTTGCCTATTCCGGGCTTTGAGATCTGAGGCTGTTTACCGTTTAGATAAACTAGAAAATAACTTCGATAAACAGCAGAGAATACTTTAGCTAATATGTAGATAAAGAGTTTATACAAACTAGTCAGTCGTTTTTACTTTTTTTATCGCCAGTAAACAGAAATCAGGCTAAGTAGCTTAGCTTCCTGTTTTGATCCAGTTAGCTTGTCCGCATCGATAAAATTACTTTAAGGCACCGATAATAAGCAAGAACTTTGAAGTAACGACGCTGTCGAAGTTAAACAGTGGCAAAACTGAAAATCATTTGCATAAATAATATGAAAACTAAATTTTACTGTAACTTGACGTAAGAAGTTAGCAACATAGCTAGCTGTCGGACTGAGGGCTGTGAGGAGAGGCCCGCGGCTGGGCGGAGGCTATTGAGCATTAAACTTTACTTTAACCAAACGGTACATACCTCCAACTCATGGTGCCAGTTCGGAAACGAAGGATTGTACGTAGCGACAGCTTTAGCTATATCGTTAATAAAAACGTATCAAAACTTTATTATGGGCGTTTGCGTGAATAAAGTCACGAGTCCCGCTCTGGTGTTTGGAAGTTCCCCTCTTTTTCTTTCTGTTCGCCTGTCCAGCCTCCAGGACAAGGCAGCACCATGAAGGTGCGCCGTAAAAATAAATATATGTTAAATGTGACATATTTAAATGTAAAACCCTTAACTGCACAAACGTGTCACAAGCAAACGATGATCTCATTACTTTTGTTGGAATATATCTGGTTTAATGACAATATATTTTAATAAAGTTCTGGGATTAAATGAAAAACCCAAAGACCCTGTACCAGTTCCCCCCGTACAGCCATGAGGTTGAGAACCACTGCTCTAGTAGATCTCCCTACCAATATACTGTGGATACGTTGCCACCCCCTGCTCTGCATATAGGGAACATCGGGCCTAGAACAACAGAAATGGGCTAACATTGCCCTTGGGACCTGAAGGTCACAGGTTCGAGTCCCGGCCCGGGCACTACTGAAGTGCCCTTGAGTAAGGTACCGTGCTGGGTGCTGTTGATAGCTGCTCGCTGGTGCACGTGTGATGGTTTAAATACAGAGGTCACATTTCGTTGTGGTGCCTCAGTGTGTTCACAATGACAAACTGTTATGAAAGATGCTAACAACCTCTGAGAGTGTAATTCTAAATTTCTTATCTTCAGAAGGTTTCTCTAAAACAAAATCTTTTTTTTATAAAACTTTTGATTTAAACATACTGAAATCAACAGTCCCAATTTGTCTCTTCTGTCATTATGGAGCTGCTTTGCATATATAATATGTGTGAAAAATATTTGATATCAGTGCATTGCTATGCATAATAAATACAAATCTGACTATGAACAACAAAAGCAGCAAATTTACTGATATTTTTTATTGTAAGTGTGTAATACAACATACAACAAGCAACAGTGTAGAATTGCAAGCAAGGAGGCCCCCAACAGGGCATTGCAGCAGATTTGTGACACATGCATTTGAATATCTTTGCCAGTTCTGAGAATTGTGAGAAGTGTGACAGTTTAGTGATTTAGATGAGATTAAATTCTGAACCATTTAACAGCCACTCCCACCTGGACTAAGTGCACAGCAGTCCAAGCCATTTTAGCAACCCCCAATTTGCCAGCACCTGTTACTCAAAACCTCAGCATAAAGTCTGGGAAAGATTGGATTTTTTTTCACCCATCTTTAGAGGTGTGGTAACAAGGTTGAAATAAATAACTTTAAATAAAGTTCAGAATCTGAGTGATTTGAGCCAAAATTTGTGCTGATCCATCAAACTATTTTAGGTAGGATAGTTCAACTTCTCTGAGTAGCAGTGAAGGGTCACCCCAGTCCTACAAGCTCTGTAAAACAGTTTAGTTTAGATATTTTTTTTAAAAACAAACAACTTACATCATCTATCCAACCAATTTCTAAACTGCTTCTTCCGTTTCTGGGTCACGGGGAAGCTGGACCCAATCCCAGCTGACTGTGGGCGTAAGGTGGGGTTCAGCCAGGACAGGAGGCCAAACCATTGCAGGGCAACACATAGACAGACAACCACTCATACACACATTTACACCTTTGGGCAATTAAGAACACCCAATCAACCTACTGCAGTGGGAGAAAACCAGAGCACCCAGAGGAAACACACGCGAACACGGAAAGAAAGGCACCCATGGCTGACCTGGGGATCAAACCCAGGACCTTCTTTACCTGTAAACATAAGAAAATAATTTATACACTAAATTGTTTTATTTTCCACTGGTTGATCTCTTTTTAAGGCATACTTCCTAGTTTACATTTAAGGTGTATTTACACAGGAGTTACAAGCTATTTATTACAAGGAGCCTGTTTAATGCAGGCCCACATAATGAATCTGATTCATACTGAAAAGTGTATAATACATAAACAAGTGTTCAACCTTGATTATAACAGATTAAATATTATAAGTAATTACAGCTTCACTATAGATTGTAACAACAGAATTGTCTCAGGACTGGCCCATAACTGAAATTTTATGTTGGTATTAGTTTCTACATGTAATATATTCATCTTTGTTCATCTTTATTGATGCTGTTGATTTGGTTTGAATTCTGACTGCTCAGTTTTTGACAAAAAGATTTGATCTCAGAAAGAGATCGACAAAAAACACATCTAAGCACTAAATGTGTACAAATACAGTATAAAAAATGTGCAGTTGCAGAGTCACTCAGGTACTTAATTTACAGCACTTCTGATGTAATTTATAATGCTAAAGTCAGGCTCTTAATTTCATGCATTTTAGGTTCCACATTTTAGGTTCATAAGGTTCCACCTTAAATTATGCAATGCTGGGTTCTGACTGCTGCCCAAGCAACCAGTAACGAAACACAGAAATTTTGGTTAAAAATGAAAGGTGTTTTCCCCCAGAACGATTATTTTTAAACTTGTTCAGAAACTACAAGTATTCAAAGCCAAGAAATGCTATTCAGGCCAACTCTAATCAGTATAGTCTAAAGGAGAACCAGACAATCTCCAAGAATTAGTGTAAAGTTAAGTAACATCTTAGCAGATCTTAATTCCACACCCTTGCTCTCTGATCCCGGAGTTGGCTAAGGAGTAGAGAGCACCACACCTGCTAAAATAAAATATAAATGAATACAAATGTAAATGCATACATACAAATATAAATCAATAAATGTATGTGGGACTCCTGCTCTGCATATAGGGAACACTGGGCCTAGAGCAACATAAATGGGCTAATCTATCAGTGGCCCAATGTTAAAAAGTCTGAATCTTATGCTTTGTCACTGACTTGGTTCCTGCATCTAGTGCTAGGCCGCCAAGAGGCCTCTTCCTAGTGTCAGTAGTGGATGTGAAGATTTGCCATTGACCTTCATCTACTGTTAATTTTAAACATACTGTAGAAGACCAAAGTCTGAGTAAAACAGTAAAGGTTGGACATGAGTTGCTGTGTATAGAACTGACCTTAAGTTAGTGAACACCTGTAGCTTTGCATGGGCTAATTTCTGATTAGTGAGAAAAGTATCAGTGCAAAGCCAGACAACCTTTCAGGAGAAGAAACTATGCTTATGTTGACAGTGAGAGTGAAGAGAACTCCAGCCTAACACAGAATTTGTTGAACATGCACTAGCATGCCCTGTACCAGGGCTTCCCTTACTTTCACAACTCACAGCCCACATAACCTATCACAAAAGGATCGGTCTAATGATAAGGCTAATCTGATAAGTTTAGACTTTACTTTAGTGTTCCTTCCATGAAATGCGTATGATTTTTTGTAGAAGTTCACATAAGATTTAAAGATATTTAGTCTTAAAGCACTAGCCAGTTGCTGTCGCCAAGCTAACTGATCCTACTTATGTCTGAACTCTACTAACCCAGGCCTCCTCAGTCCTCTCCAGTGGTTTACAACAGCTGAGCTCTGTATCTCGGATAATGGAGCTGGAATACGTAATAACAGGTTTCAGAAGGTGTTTCACAAGGCTTAAAAGCTCAATTATGTATACACACACACACACACACACACACACACACACGGATCAGCCATAAAATTATGACAGCCTATCTAACATTGAGTAGGTCCCCCTTATGCTGCCTCCCTGGTTCACTGTTGGTAGGTACTAACTACTGCATACTATATACCTGCTGAGTAAGAGCTGCTGTTTTGGAGATGCTCTGACCATGTCATTTAGCCTTTACAACAAGCCCCTTGTCAAAGTGGCTCAGATCCTTATGCGTGCCCATTATCACGATAACTAGTCAGTGGTGTTAATTTTATGGCTGATTGGTGTATGTATAAAAACAATCATATTTCCTACAATCCTAGTGTTTTAAACAGACATTTTCACATAGATGAAAGAAATTTTTGATTATGATGACATATTGTACATTCATGCTTCAGCTTCAACACTCAAACCCCTGAACTCATTAGTCCTCACTTAGATTTATTACTAATGACAGTAATAATGACCATCACTGTGAGGCTTTTACTAAGTCTGATCCACTCCCTGGATTTATTTATAAGGCCTTCAGGGCAGTGGTGGCCTAGTGGTTAGGACACTGCCTTTGGGACCGGAAGGTCGCAGGTTCGAGTCCCAGCCCGGGCA
>JBBPDA010155500.1:0-19089 GCA_037974385.1 Arnoldichthys spilopterus | reverse complement strand
CCCGCAGTCAGTTGGGATTGGCTCCAGCTTCCCCGTGACCCGGAAACGGAAGAAGTGGTTGGAAAATGGATGGATGGATGATTAGTGCTCAGAAACAACTCTATTCAGCCTGTAGCCCCCCTATATGTTGCATCTTATCTAGGGTTGCTAATCTTCAAAAAACAGCCAACACCCTTGAATACAAAAATAAAATACTCAAATCCTAGTGGGTTTAAAGTACCCCAAAAGGTATCATATCATCCATAACAATGTTTTGTGGTTTTTTTGCCTGTGTTTTTGCCTTTGGGGAATTACACTACAACAAAATGGTTAGGACTGTATGGAACTTTGTGGTTCAAGGGTTAGCTTTGCTAGAAGACTAACAGCTCAGTACACCACAGAACAAGTAATATTCTTTCTTTCTGTCACTCCAAAACCAGGAATTTGACTTGGCTTCAACCCAAGTAGGTCTTTTATTGCTAAACATGTTTCAGTGGGCTTCAGTTATCAAGAAAACCTGTCTTGTATCGATTAATACTGTTAGCTTGCTAACTGTGCTACCTCTAGCACCAAGTGCCAACCAAGTATAGTAATGTGAATCATGTTGTGGTGCAAATGCTCCAACAGTCATGCTCAAATTGTCCAGACATCATACACATCAGCTCCACTAGCACAGGCATGTTTATTAGCCAGATGTTTCCTGTAACAAAATAATGCTTTCATTAGCATGTTTTACTATAATGGACCGTAATTGGTTTAGCCTGATACATAACATTACAGGAATGTTTAAGTATGGATAAAGTTTTTATTTCAAAGAGAAATTTTACCATGATACCACATTCTCTGGAACTTTCATTTAACTGATAAATGTTTAAAGAAAGGACATTAGTGACAGAATGTGTCTCTCTAAAATCCCTAAATATGCTGATGCCCCTCCCCATACAATGCTAGAGGCTGGCTTTTGTACCATTCTCTGATAACAGCCTGAATGGTCCATTTTATCTTTGGCACGGAGTTCTTTTTTCTTTGAAAAACAAACCGAAAAGAGCTGACCAAAGCATGTTTCAACTGTTTTTTGTCCAGCTGAGATAAGCTTGAGTCTTTTCTCAACACAATATTACAAACAATTGCAATGTTCTTTTTGAGCTGACTGACAATTCTCTCATGAAGTGTGGCGCAATGTGGTGAGCCATGTCTTTACTTGCACAGACTGAGCCTTTGGTAGATGCTCCTTTCATACTCAATTATGATCCCCTCAGCTGTTTTTAGCTCACCTTCTCATTGTGGTATGTTAAGATAACATAACTTGAATATTGTATAAAGTTTTCACTCTTATTTTGCTCAACCCCAACATTTTTGAATGTTGCATGTGTCAAATTCTAAATTTGTTCATATTAAAAAATACATTTAATGTGATCAGTAAAAACAGGATATTATTTGAAATTTCTTCAGTTCTAAGTTCTAAGTTCAAGAGAGTCAATAAAATCACACATTCTTGTTTTTATTGCTCTTTATGAAAATCCCAATTTATTTTGGAAATAGGGTTTCTAAATTGATGCACAGTAGCAAAGTATCTGTACTTTATTTCTAACTTCCATTTTTTATGTAAATATGAGTAAAACAGCCTGTTTTAGTACTTGTGACACTAAAGTGAAACTGGACCTCTCAGCTTGAAGTAGAGTGATCATAATGCACCTTTCACTAAACCCTGCCCCAGACTACCAATTTTCCAGTCAGCAGCATTAACTAGGCTTGCTTCACTGCTATGTGTGTCCGATAATTGGAGTTTGAAAGGTAATATTTTTGCATGAGAAGAAAGATGAATTAAACAGTGTGGACAACCACATCACCAAAAAAAACATCAAACAGAATAGTTACATTTGCATGAAGGTACATGGCAATGTTTGCCAAGAGCAGCATTGTGAACGTAAATGTGTGACTACTCCTGAAATCCAAACTCCTGATGCATGAAATACACATTCAAACTCCCTTCTGACTGTGATCAGTAAGCTCACAGACTCCAACTTTAACCATTTCTGCTTTAAATGCATACTACAGACACTGGAGACCAACTCTGTTCAGTCTACTCTTTTCAGAAATATGGGATGTATGGAACTAAGCATGATTAAGAATTTAATAAGCCCAATTGCTAAATAATTGTATTAATAAAAGGAAACATTTGGTTACACTCTTTTGCATGTGTGCAACCACATGGGCTCATCAGAATAATACTATAGTTTTCCTACAGTAGGTAGAATTATTTACAGCATATTTATTTGATTCTTGCGAATGTTTAAAGAAAATTTTTGATATTTTATTTCAAGAAAAAAAATCTAAGTAGTGAATTTTATCCACCAGTGCAAATACAAGTCATGTAATCATAATAAAAGGTAAGAAAGAGGGGGGGGCTTTTTAAAAAGTATATTTTTGAGAGCCAGAAGTGCTTAAAAACATCACCTGGGGGGGTCAGACTAAATGACATGTATTGATCAGTTTTGGAGAGAATCGCCTGTGAGCTTGAAAAGTCAAAATGTGATTGCAGCCACGGATAGATGTTTGTGGATCATAATTGAGCAAAATGCTTTTTTTTGTATTTCCTAAAAAAATATGTCGAGGCCTTAGCTTCTCAATGTTTTGAGAGTTGCAGCAGTAGGGTGGACTCTGTGAGGAAGTTCACTTGTCTAATTAAGGTGAGAAGAAGCAGCTTCATCTGCACATTCGCTTCTGTGGGTGATGGGAAGGTGAGGCAGAGCAAGCTGTAGAGCTCATCATGCAGGTTGTTCAGGGCAAGACAAAAAAGCAAAAAATAGGAACACAATGAAACAAACATGCCAACAGTCAGCAACTGGGGGGAAAAAGAAAGAAAGAAAGAAAGAAAGAAAGAAAGAAAGAAAGAAAGAAAGAAATGAAGGACAATAAAAGAAATGAAAGAAAACACAACACAGAGAGAAAAAGGAAGAGCTCTACAACAGAAAATATCAATGGAAAATGAAAAGAAGGATAAATGACAAGAAAAGAAAGAAAGAAATGGAAAGTTAAAAGGAGTGAGTAAAAATGAGAAATGAAGGAGAAGAAAAGAAGAGAAAGGGTGAGGCAATAAAAAGGGAGGGAAAAAAGAAAAGAAGAAAATAGGAAGCTTTTATAATAAGCCCTTGAAAAGCTCCAGAGACTCATCAGCCATAACCGTCCTCATAAAAAGCTGCACCTTTTGAAATCCCCTACTTAAGGTTGGCCTTCTCTTCAACACCCAAAACAATTAAGACAGATTTGCCACTCAGAGCCTCCAATAAGCCTGAGTGGTAGCAGACTAGGAGGTGCAGCAGTGGTGGTGGTGTACTATCTGAAAGGTTAGATGAGGACCATGTTTCACGCTGCTACATTTATTGGTTGTATTAATCTGTTCCAGCAGATCAAGCTTTCACAGCCTGGAGAATTAAACTGGCTTAGAGTAAATAAAGCAAGAGAGAAAGAAACATGCCAAAAACTCAGTTAATCACAGGTTTTTCTCTTGGTGTCGCCTCTAGAACAGCATCCACCACTCAATCCTGACAGTTAGCACAGAAGACAAGCAGCAAAACGAGGGTAAATTTCTCTGTGCTGCTTTGCAAGCTCTACAACACTTGGTCATGTGACCTGGAGGGCAGGTTTCATTAGAGAAGGGTCTAGAATGTTACAAAGGTTAGTTAGTCTGTGTGTGTGTGTGTGTGTGTGTGTGTGTGTGTGTGTGTGTGTTGTCTGCATCCTATTGCTATTGTCTTCTGTGCCAGCTTGATCGAAGCTGTGGAGGGCCTCACAGAGGACCATTGTTTATTTGTTTACTGTTTGCTTTTTGTGTTTCCCCACTGGATGATTGAGAGTCAGTCGCTTTCCTCTTTTGTCTCAGTAAGTGGTAAACAGAGCTGTGACTGGACTGCGAATAGGATCAAAGACAAACAAGGACAAGAAGAAAAGGGAGGGGAGGAATTAAGAAAAAAAGAGAAGAGAAGAGAAGAGAAGAGAAAAGAAGAAAAGAAAAGAAAAGAAAAGAGAAGATATGAGAAGGAAATGAGAAACAAGAAAAGGGATGTGAAGAGAAGAACAGAAGGGAAGAGAAGGGAAAAGAAGGGAAGAGGTGTAGTGAGAAGAAAAGATGCGAGAAGAGAAGGAGAAATAAATGAAGAGAACGATCATGCAGTCTCTGCTTCAACTGGTCCCAGACATGCTCAATGGGGTTCAGGTCAGAGAACATTGATGGCCATACCATATGAGGCACTTCAACTTCCTGAAGTTGAGCTGTGACAATTCTGTCACAATGTGGTGGAGCATTATCATCCATGAACAGAAAGTTGGGGCTGTGTGGCAATTGCATAACGATTTCTGAGTGCATAGGTCCTTAGGTACTGGTCATTGTTGTGGTCTGTCACTCTTGGGGCTCCACTCCTGGGTCTGTCATGAGCTCTGCCAGTAGTTCTGTGTCTTGATGCAAGTCTGCTGATGACACTTTGAGACACACCAAAATCAAGAGCAACATCTGACTGCCTGCCACTGACCCGAAGGCGAGCCATGGCCAGGTGACGCTGCTCATCTGACAAGTGACGTTGTGTCTTCATGGCTGTTTGAATGATGAACTTGAAATGACTTACTGACCAAACCAGCTTTTTATACCCACAGAATATTAAAATTGATGCCACATTGAGAAAGCTTGTCTTTTGGTATTGGCCCCAATAATGAGGCACACCTGTACACAATGAAACCATTACATGGAAAACACAAAATGAGGTGTGTCTATCACCCCAATACAATTGCCTCCCTATCCCAAAAATGTCTGAAGTGAAACAAACACTGAAACACTGTATGTATGACATCCGCTAAGTCTCTCACAATATCCCTAACTTCTTGTGAGTGGTGTATAAGAAGGGAATGTGAAATAAGAAAAAGGATGTGAAGAGAATGGAAGAGAAGGAAAGAAAAGAGAATGGAAGAGAAGGAAAGAAAAGAGAATGGAAGAGAAGAGAAGAGAATGGAAGAGAAGAGAAGAGAATGGAAGAGAAGAGAAGAGAATGGAAGAGAAGAGAAGAGAAGAGAAGAAGAAATAAGAAAAAGGATGTGAAGAGATGAACAGAAGAGAAGAGAAGGAGCAATAACAGAAAGGAAGAAGAGAAGGGAAGAGAAGAGAAGGGAAAAGGAGAAGTGAAAGAAGAAGAGATGAGAGAAGAGAAGAGTTGAGAGAAAAAGAGAGTAGAGGAGAGAAGAGAAGTTTGGCCCATGCTTAGTCATTCTGACTCACTCCACACTGCCCCGGTCTCCGACTTGATCAGAATTTCTGTGGAGGAGGGTCATGACGCAGCTGGTTAAATGAATCAACAGGAGTTGCAGGGAGAATGAGAGAGAGAGAGAGAGAGAGAGAGAGTGAGAGAGAGAGAGAGAAAGAAACAAAGAAATCGAGAGTATGAGAGAGAGAGAGAGAGAAAGAGAGAGAGAGAAAGAAAGCGAGAGAGGGCGCAAGACAGAGAGGTCAAGAGAATGAGAGTGAAAGTGAGAGCGAGAGAGAGCGAGAGAGAGAAAATGAGAGAGAGAGAGAGAAGCAGCAGCATCCGTCTGTGAAACACATTAACAGTGCACCATCCCACTGAGGGATAGAGGGGAACTGCCACAACCTCCTTTCCTGCCAACCTGCTTACTGCCTCTATACCAAAAAAAGTAACACCAAAAGGTTGAAGGGTACAGCTGAGAAACGGTGACCTGGCTGTACCTCAGCAGCAGCTGTGGAATATCAATGCCCAGGCTGGCGCAGAGCCGTCCAGGCCCCATACTGCATTCAGGAAACAAGAGCGCCCAGAGGACAAAGCACATTCAATACAGCCCAACAGCACCAGTGCGCCTGCCTATTAGAAACAGGATGAAGGTCAGATGCTGAACCCAGCGCGAGATGTATATGTGTCTGTGGAGGTTAACAACCCCAAGATAATAACACAAAAGGCTGCACACTCCTTTCTTGGCTGCTCAAAGACAGGGTTCCCCTGACCAGATCCAGAGCTACGCTACTGTAAAATGAGCTGAAAGACTGCTCAGTACAAAGGGAAACTACTGAGGGGCTAGGTGTGATAGGGAGCAGGGCCCCTGTAACCAGACTAGTACAAAGCTGATAAACTCCTAATAATGCACAGGAAGAGTAGCAGAGAGAATTAGTACCAACAGGAAAAAGGTCGTGAGATGATGAAGCAGTAAAGCTGATCTACAGAAAGGGCAAAGAAAGAAAGAACAAGAGCAACACAAGCAAGACATACTGCAGCGCTGCATATGCACTGACACACATTTAAAAGACTGAAGATCAGTTGGAATGTTGTGCAAAACCAGAGTGCGTCCCTGCGTTTTAAAACCTGATCCAAACAGCCTAATAAATAAGAGTGCCGGTCCAATCTGCACCTTTTTGCCTACGTCCTCTTAATAGCCAAAATCTGATCAGAGATCAGCATTGCTATTCTGAGTGCTTTGATTCACAAAACCCCTGCTCCCCTAGAGGAGACATTTCTCTGAGCAGACTTGACTTTGGCCCTGAAAGCCCATTAATCTGACAGAGACTCCTCCGTTTCCACAAAACAGATTAGTGGGCACCTTGTTCAAACATGGTGGCATTAATATTCATGCAACTTTTGGAGAGTGAAGCAGAACACCTCAGTCATTGGGAGAGCAGGGAGAGAAAGAGTGAGAGAGAGAGAGAGAGAGAGAGAGAGAGAGATAGGCAGAGTAGATTATTTCTCCAGCTGAGTGCCCAAAACAATGAATCAGCTTGAGACGACTAATAAGAGCTACAAAGAAATAAGCAATGGGCTGTTCGGCACATCAAACTTTGGACAAGAATCAGAAAAAGGTTTATTTTCCTCTTAAATTATCTTCATAAATAATAACAAGATTACACAAGTAAACATTTACACCACTCGAGACAAAGTGGAGATTATCTTCCAAGCTTTTTTCACTTCACTATAAAAAATATCTCCAGCACTAGACAGCTTCAACACTTTTCAGTCTCAGCATGAACCATCATTAATAGATGACCGCCGCCATTCAATCAAAAGGTCAGTAGTCAGGTCAGACACTGACGTCGAACAAGAAGACCTGGCTCGGAATCAACATTCCAATTTATCCCAAAGGTGTTCGGTTGGGTTGAGGTCAGGGCTTTTTGAAGGCCATTGAAGTTCCTCCACACCAAACTCTTCAAACATATTTCTGGGTCTCAGTTTGTGCACATGGCTGCAGGTATGCTAGAAAAGGAACGCACTATCCACAGTTGCCACAAAGTTGAAAAGTGTAATTGTCCATTACGTGTCTGTTTGCTTTAAACCCTTTAGCATTAAACCTGTCCTGCTGGCACTATAGCTTTCAGCTGGAAGTGTTCTCCTGGCATCTGCCAAGCCCAAATTTGTCCATCAGACTGCCAGATAGTAAAGCATGGTCCATCGCTCTACAGAACACATTTCCACTGCTCCAGAGGCTAATGGCAGCATGTTTACCACTACTCCCACTGTCTGGCATTGCATATAGTAATCTTAAGCTTGCATGCAGCTGCACAGCCATAAAAGCCCCATTTCATGACGTGCACTATGTACAGTAGTTGTGTTGATGTTCCAGAGCAATGTACAACAGAGCTTTGTAGTCCATGTCCGTTTATCTGTAAAGTTAAACCCATCAACAGCTGTCATTCTACAAAGATACCACTAGCTAAGTTACACACCATAACAAACCCTGCCAAACCTGTTTTGGGGTTTACAGAGTAAACAATAAACAAAAAATATGAGGCTAGTTAATCTTCTAGGTATTCCTTAAAGAAGTGTGTTTTGAGGTGTGAAGACAACAAGGAACTTCGTAGTTCTGATGGCACAAGGAAGTTCAGTCCATCACTGGGGAGCCAGGACTAAAAAGAGTCTTTGATGCAAGTCTTCCTCTTTCTTTTTTTCACTTTGTGGATGAGCATTTGTTGCTGCTCGACACTTCCATGTCACAATAGTAGCACTTACAGTTGACCAGGGCAGAAATTTCACCAATTTAGGGTGTTCAAGGAGTCATCATATGACGTGCCACTTTTAAAATCATGGGGCCTTCAGTATGACCCATTTATATGCCAATATTTGTTTATAGAGATTAATTGTCTATGTGCTTGATTGAATACAAGCAATGTGTGATGGTAAAACACCTGTAGTCAATAATTACAAGGTGCCCATTGTTAAAGTTTCAAAACATACTGTTCACTCCAGAGTCTGTAAAATATTTAGAAACTAAGTTGGAAACTCCAGACCATAATACTGGACAGCTATTTAGAACAGATCTTATTAACATAACATATCGGTCTTAGTGTCAGTCATATAAACAGCCTGTTAAAATCTAAGGGAGAAAGAGAATTTGGAAAACGGTCATGTAAAAATAAACCATTTCTTATTCTTGAAACCACACAGGCATTATAAGTGGACTTCAGGGAAAACAACAAAATAGAAGAAAGCCTTCAGAAATAGACCAATGTGACAGCAGTAACAATGTTTGTGTCTGCAAGCAGTTGCTGTGTAAAGCGCTTTCAATTCTATGCCAACGCTCTCTCCAGTTACTTCATTAGAAAGACATACATTGTAGGTTGGTGTCCCTGAATCAGAAAATGCACTTTACTTGTTGCCATGTACAGTTTGCATTAGCTATCCTCCAGCCCTTCATTGATGTTCATTTGAACTGCATGGTCTATATTTTGATGATCTAACACAAAGAGCAAGTATCAACTGACACTTATGGACCTGTTCTAATATGTTTTTCCATTTTGATAACAGACACAAAAAAAAAAACTAGTGCAAGAAGGTAGTCCAAACTCTCTTAAATATTCACATGTGTGTTTTGGGCTTAACATGTAACAAAACAAACAGAATTGCATGTAACTATACCTTTAAAACCTAAATGGAGTGCAATCATAAAGGCTTGTTTACCTGGCAATCCAGAGCAGTTTTGGATGAAAAAACGGACCTGCTCATGTGCAAAGTGGAAATTTACCTACACATCAGTTGCAACACAAAGTACGCCACACTGAAATATGACTTCTGCATTTAACCCATCCACACATGGACCAGTTTAGCAGGACCGTACCTTGCTCAGTGGTACCTGGGCTGGGACTTGAACCTACAATCCCTGGATCACAAGGGCACATCCCTAACCACTAGGCTACCATTTTGCATTGAATTTCTCACTGGTGCAATTTAATGCCCTATGACTTCTCCAGATATTTTAGTGGTGGGCCACTCTCAGACTCTCAGAGTGTTCCTCAGGTTTGTAGAGTGTTTCTAACATATTGTGCATGACAACAGCTTACAGACTACATAATAAACAGGGGGGTTCCTGACAATCGCAAAAGGTCAGGTTTTGGCTGGTCTTGAACAATTACACAACTATATTCACACATACTGACAGTCCAGTCAACAGTGAGCTATTTTAGCATGTGCGTAGCTGCAGGTGAAGAAAGTGAGAACGTAGCATCCGAAGAACACTATGCGGGAGCAGAGGCTACAGGTGAAGATCAGACTGTGGCTGGTTTGGTTATTTATTTTTAACAAATGGGATATTTTTCATGACTCCTGATTCATTAACAGGAACGAACAAATATAAGGTGGTTTAAATCACTTTGTTTAGACATAAAACAATAATCTAAGCAGTCATACTCGCTAATATTGTCATAAATCACTGTATTCTGCATATGAGGACAGAAATGTCATACTTGAATGAAGTGGTGAGATGTTAAAGTCATCCTATGTTAATAATCTACTGAGGAAGCAATAACAATCATTGCAAGGCTAAGCTATTGTTGGCAGCTCTCATGGTCATTTGCATTTGGCTTGCATTTTGGCACCCTATGCAGCATAAAATATAAAAAATAAATATCAATAGCACATACAGTGTTAGCTGAGGGTGTTTTAAATCAGGGTGTCTGGCACAGATGCCAAGGAAAATTGTTTCAGCAAAGTTGTTGTTTTTATTTCTTTTTTGCAAGAGATATGATGGAAAAAAAGTGGGAAAGATCCTTTTGCATGTTCTGGAGAATAAATGCACAGAACCTGAGATTACAGAGATGTTTATCGTGAGTGAAATCATGTTTCAGTTACACTATATTGTAAGGGATGGCAAATTAGCAGATTTTGAGGAAAAGTTCATATTAAGCTGATTGTTAACAGCACTGAAATTCCATTGGTGGGACAGTACTGTCTAGGGACCAGCCAGAGCAAATCCCACTGGTGGGACCATACTTGAAAGGGTAACATGTTCAATATCTCTAGTCATCTTGTAGTGCAGGGGAGAATAGTGACTTTCTGTGTTCAGAGAACTGAGCCGGACCATTGTACCCCCCAATAACCCCCTCTACGGGAACCTCAATGTTTTTTTGTTGTTTCATACCAAATTACGATGCATCTATTTCATTTTAATCAAATTTGTAGAAACAGATTTTCCTTTTATCTGCTTTTTCAATGCACAGTTTACTACCGCCACTGCAATCTGTGCCATGATAATCATGTTTTCTTTAATCTATAGTCATATTCGTTCATGGGATTCCAGGTTGGTACATAAGCAAAATGTAAAAGTATGCGGTCTCTTATTCAGAAGAAATCTTATAGTACGGAAATACTACAGTAATGTGTAAAAGATGAGTAGGAGCAAAATACACTGTAATATATCATTATGTGTGGTGTCTCTCACATCTTCAATTAGGATTTTCCCCATCCTGTAATTCGGACCAGACCTTAGTAAATCTAGAAAGTAGGTGGATCTCATAAAGTGGTGAGTGAGTGGAAGTGCAATATAGCTGCTTCTAATAAAGTGGATGGTGAGAGTAAATACAGTGGTCTGTGTGGGAAGTCTTCATCCAGTAAATGTTAGTGATGCACTGAAATGAAAATCCTTGACTGAAACCAGAATTCAGGACACACACTTAAGACACAAATTAAAAAACATCACACTGTTTAGATTAAATCATTTTGCTAAAATGAATACAGTGTGTGCCAAGAAAACCAATACCCTTGATAAAGGAGAATGGTTGGTCACACTGTTATTCCGGTAAATGGTTTTCCTTTAATGTCATTAAAGCCATGTTAATGAGGCTGAGTATTCTGCACCAACAGAACCTTATGAAATATTTAACTAAATAAGAGAATTCCTGTAGTCTGACGCTCTGGGTGACCATAATGTCAACACATATTAATGTCCTGACTGGCCTCTGAGTCTTATATCACAGTGTAATTCCGTGCTGGGGTACAGGTGTTAATCCCTGAGGTTTAGTTATGGCAGTTCTATAAACAGGATGTATAGTTTGTCAAATACAAACTCTTATTGGAATCTCAGTCCAACACTTAATAAACGAATCTGATATCTAAATGCAGGTAATAGTTTGGTTTACATTGGAATCTGATTAAGACAAATAAAAAAACTTAAGGGGAAGAGGTCGAACACAAAACCCTACAATGAATAACATTTAAAAAAAGTTTTTCTTCATGCTTTGATTCTGTCGATTGTGAATTTTCTCATTATTTCAAAAAACACCTACAAATCACATCATTGTGCTTGCAGGGACTCTCCTTTCTGATTCTTCTGTATATTGGGTTTTAAGTGTTCAAACCTGTAGCGGAGAAATCTTTGGCCATTGTCTCCCTTATTAATACATAAACAATGTTTGCAAACCGCTTGTTGAATGACCCTTGTAGAATCTGTGAAATAGCATTGACTGGTGTGGGTAAGAGAAAGGAACAGCATTTATAACTCCACTTTTTCATTAGCATTAGCATTACTTGTTAATTGTAGATTACTGATGCTTCATTGGAAGCCTATATATTAATTTTTTTGGTCCAAGTTTCAGTCAAAAATTGACTAATTTTTATCTTTATACATTTTCTCACCATTTAAAAGCAGATGAATCATCATGAAGCCTTGTCTCTATTCCCACCACATCCATACATTACCATTATCCTACCACCCTAAACCTCTTCTGCAATACAGCTATTCTCTCTCCTGCATAATAGCTATCCCTTAATGATCCTAATTGGCATTTAACTAACCTAATTAAAACCAGCTGTGGCAGCGTCCCTGGGCCTGTGTGGGTATCCACGTTTGTAAGGGCATTAAGAAGCATGTCACCATAGCAATGAGGATTATAACGTGATTCTCAAGGTGCAGGTGGAAGAAGTGAGTGAGAGAAGAGGGTGAGCTACACTTTTGGCCTGGTTTTTGAACACCTCTGAACGCTGTAATGCTTTTTTTCCGTACTACCTATGTTGAGGAAAGACCACCTTTGAGACAGAATCATAATCAAGCATCATTTTACAGTACAGATGATGCAGACACACATTTCTAAAGTTCTGAGAGTCAAGGTTAGACTAACTTCCATGCAGTGCAACACCAGGTCCTGAACTAACCTTCACTTTTAGAACAAAAGAAAATTGTGCCTACATAATATCATGTAACATACATGGGGTTTAGTCATATTTATTAGTTATTGTTTATTTCATATCAAAGCAGTATTGACATATGCCATTAGCCCTTATCCTGTTGTGTAGAGGACCAAGAACAATATTTTTTATGCTAATGCATGGTGATACAGAAAAAACCTTGTTGTTTGATTGGTACATAACACTTTCTATATACACCGATTAGCCATAACATTAACACCACTGAAAGGTAAAGGGAATAACATTGTCTGTCTAGTTATTTTATTACAATGGCACCGGTCATGTGAGTGGGATATAGTATTAAGCAGCAAGTGAAAAGTCTGATCTAGAAGTCGATGAGCTGGAAGCAGGAAGAGTAAGGATCTGAGCCACTTTGACAAGGGGCTTATTGTGATGGTTAGACAAGTACATAACATTGTGAAAAGATTCAGGGAATCAGTCTGTGTAGAGTAAGTCACCACTGTTAAATGTGTGGAACCGCTCAGCCCTCCAAATGATTAAAGTGTAAAAGAAAAGGTTAAAATTTGCTTACATTTACAAAATACTATCAAGTTATCAGTAAAAAACACTGGAAAACGTTTCTTTGTACTTTTGCTAGTTAACTAAATATTTAAACAATTAACAAAATCACAGAATTTAGCTTTTTTTTATTGTATTTTTAAAAATGTTTCAAATCTTTTTTTGGAAATGGGGTTTGTACATATCCTTAACCTCCTAAAAAGCAACATATCTATGAAACTGCATTTGTGCAATTATTAATTATATCAAACTGCTGCTAAGGTTGCTTCACATTGCAGCTTTCATATTTAAAACCATCGTTTGGACGGCAGAGATACAACCATTGAGGTCAACAGGTAGTTGTTTCTGAAATATAAATGGGCCAGCTGGAAAGGATTCACACTTTCCGAGCTGGATAACTCTGAGCCTGTTTGGAGGGCATCTTTTCTGAGAGGAATGGCAGCTCATCCATTCAGTCTGATTGACCAGTGTCTGGGTTTCCTTCTCACCTGCAGTCCAGATCAGATTGTCCATCATTGGGGTTTCTTTCTCACCTGCTGTTTTAACATGGATCACCTGCCAGTGCTGCTGTAGTCAAAGCTACTACTACTCATACAGACTCAGACAGAAGCTGCTGCTACTAATTACAGACTCTAATTGATCCTACTACTGCTAACTATAGACCCTATTGGCCATCTGTGGTTGAGTCTGTGCACTTCTGCCTTTCGTACCTCGTTACTCATCTCTGTAGTGATGAAAAGAAGACGACGGGTTTCCCTTCTTCAGTCTTGACTTTTCCCAAGGTTTCTTCCTCCATCTTTACGTATGTTTCCCTTGCCTGTCACCCTTGGCTTGCTCACTAGGGGCTTTGACTTCTGTAAAGCTTCTTTGTGACCATGTCAGCTGTAAAAAGCCTTATATAAATATATTTGGCTTGACCCTTCAAGTAGTAACAGCGATGAAGTTATCTTTTTTCAAAGACTGCTGAAGAAAAGTTCAATGACTCACAGATGAAGCTCTGCAGCCACACTGTGTGTGCATGTGTGTACAGATACAAGGCTCTGGGCTTCAGCTTTGACCTCTGAGCATTAAAAACGAGTGAGCGAACCAAGAACAACAAGCTTTTATGTAAAAGATGATTTTCAAAACTTGCATTTTGTTTTGTCGCTTCTTTTTTGGTCTGTAAAACTTGGTGTAAAAAAAGTCGTTGTGCCTGTTCATTTCTGGACATACCGAATAAATTTTAAACTTTTTCAAATGGATCTTTCAGGGCCTGCAACATAATATATGTATTATTTGTAATTCTATTGCTTCTTTTACAGACAGTCTACCATAAATATTTAGGTTAAATCTAGATGCTAGTGGGTGTGTTGGCGTGCCTTGAGAACAGCAGCTTATTCGAGACATCATGATAACCGTGACAAACAAACTACGGGAGATCTGTAAGAGCCCATAATGAAACTTCACTGTTTTCTCGTATTCAGACTTCTTCAGCTGTGTATGTTCTGTCTTTGCCTTGTACTACAAAGAATTGACACTGAAGCTGACAAAACTGTTTCTCAGTCAGCTGTTAGGAGCTCAGAAGCCTTGAAATGTGATGTGCCAGATGAGAAAGAAAGAGATGTGACTCAGACAGCAAAACTCTCGTCAGTATGCAGCACACACAGTAGATCATCAGCTTCACAAACTCATTCGCTCTCTGAGGAGCAATACTCTTGATTTATCTTCATGTTTGAGGTCATCACTATGGAGAGGCTGAGTCACCATGGATGCATGCCGTCAACCGTTAATGGTCCATAGTTTCTGACTAGCCTCTGATTGGTTGGGTTATTTTAAGTGTTGGGACAATAAAGGCAGAGACAGTGACTCTTAACAGTTCTGGAGACTTTTACAGCCTTCATCTTTCATTTCTTCAGCAATAAAACGGCTACAACAGTTAAACAAGCTGTTACACATGACACAATAATTACTACTTTCACCATATTTTATAGATGAGGGAAGACATAAGACATGTAAGACCCATTGATTTAGGTTCACATCTCTAGCACGATCTGGATTGTGTTGGATTTCCAAATGGTCATTTTATGATGTTGAGCACTCATTACTTACTTAAATGTTTGTTTATCTCAGTTCTTGACTTTGCTCTCTTTCTGAAATTTAAAAAAAATGATTGGTTTTCCCTCTCAGACAGTAAAGGATGAAAGCAAGTTACAGGCTCAGTGACGTGACTTTTTCCAAAATGAAATTCTAGCATTTCCATATAACATTCATTTTGATAAATTTTGCTTAATATTATTTAAGAAGGGCTACAACAACAAAAAAGTGCTATTATGCAAAAACGTATTAGTAATAAAAGAAAAATCTTAATATTGAATGATATATAATTGCCTTTTATGGTCTTTTCATTCTTAATAATAAATAATTAGTTTCTCAAAGCCAAGGTCACTTTACAGAGGCAAACGAATAGTCAATAACAACAAAGAACACTAAAAAGGAGCGGGAAAAAGAGGCATAGTACCATCTTTACTTTACTTACGAGACTTTGCGAAGATTTAGGGAGAAGAATTCCAGATTTGGAAAACAATGTCCAGTGTCAGTTTGTGAGTATATTTATAAAAAAAGAAGGAAAAAAAAAGAAACATGGGAAAACTTCACACTGAACCTCAGTGTGGACTAGAGTGTTTCATCTGTTTTACACCTCATGCAGTCTATTAAAGTATAAAATGGGCACTTTATTTGCTGTAGTCCGTTGAATGTATAATTAATGTATAAAAAGCACTTCAAAAAAGATCACTTCACTGATGGGTTTCCTCATCAACACAACAATGATAAAGAAGGAATATTTTATGAATTTGCTTTGAAGGCCACAAACATCGTGAACTCATGAGGAGGTTATGGTTTACTAATTTCTACCAAAATGACCTGCATGAACATCATGAATATCTCATGTAAACAGATGATCTTGGTCCCTTGGTTCCTTAAAGTGTGTGTCTTATTTATACACACACACACACACACACACACACACACACAATATATATATATATATATATAATCATTATCAACAACTGTCTTACAGAGTTTGCAGTTTGATTGTGATTGACCTGAAAAGTTTTACAATGTGGAAAATAATGGAGGTCATTTATCTTCCACCAAAGCGTGGATGTTTTGGTCTGATAAATCATTAGTATTTAAGTTAACGAAGTAGACAGCTGGACTTTGTGTGGAAAGTAGGGTGTGGAAAGTGGTGTGTGTTTAGCATTACAGATTTTCCTCTGTGTTGCTCCCATGGGATGAAATAAGATCTCAGTGAGCTTGAGAGCCATTCACCTACACACTTATCCTTAGATGTCTCTACCTCCATTCTGAAGCTCAATCACCATACACTGTGCTGAACAAGAGATCGTTTTAGCAGTGCATGGTAGCTGAAAGACAGGGTCGATTTAAACACTAACATAAACCCAGTGAGTCCGGACAAGATTTTATTTTTGAATGAACTTTTTGGAGCAAAGTGTCATCCACCAGCCGTGACCCTTTCCTTCATCTTGGGGATCTGTTTATAATTTATAACATTTGGCAAAAATTTCCACTATCCAATTTCTTACATGTTCAGTGTCATCACAGTTCAAACATGTTTTTTTTTTCCTTTTTACAATGCAGTTTATCATTTTACAGCTATAACGTAACAGTTTCTGCCTTCAGGTGGTTATAGATTACTTTTTCTTTTTTTAAACATAAATTCTGTTTAAGATTTCGAGTAGAAATGACTGTGTTTATTATGTCTCGAAAAACAATGCGTTCACACATATCCAGCTTTTCAACAGTTTACCTCCCCATATCCATGATGATGTTAAGAGGAGTGTGTCAGCCCAGGCTGCTTTTTTAATTAGACAAAATACAGGGCAGCCAATTACAACAGTGAATTTACATCAACCTTAAAGGCACAGTGACAAAAAATTCTGGTTAATTCTAAGGGATAAAGAGAGGTTGCAAATGGTCATATAACAATTAATTACGAATATTTTTGGTCATAAAACCACACAAAAAAAAATCAATATGGGCCAGTTAAAGGGAAGGGGGGAATCATACCCATGGCTAAAACATGTTTACATAGAATAAAGGTAACATAGTAATTACAAATTTACTTCTTTCACATTACATCTATTTCATTTATTGGTTTCTTTATGTTTGCTATGTTGTGCCTTTGTGATGAGTTGTGATGCTCTGTCAAAAAACAGCGTTGTGGTATTAGCTGTAATTGTAACTGATTGAACTGTAAGTGTGGTCTTAGCTATAAGCTACTGTAATCATACAAACAGTACTTCCTTCTTCTCCATACAAAATAAGTTACTCTGTAAATAAAGTAAAACCATGAAGGTGGATAGGTGATGGTAGTAAACAGTCAGTGGGGTAGTGCCTTTAAGGGGGACATTCCCAAGTCTTTTTACCTTTAGTTAAGGAGCATAATTGTAACATATTCTCCTGCATTTTCATTCATATCACACACTATTCCATTGCCTATATTAGAACATAAGGTTAGGAAAAACTCAAATATGCACTTTTACTCCAGGAAAAATTCTGTTAAAGTACACAGTTGGACCTTAAGGATGTTTTACATTTGAGTGGGCATTAACACTGGTTGTGCCTTGACGAACAACAAATGTACCCCCCCTCCCCCAGTACCTTTTTTTCTGACAATGTAGCCCAACCAATAGACCATTTCTGGATCAAACTAATTCTATGTACAACTGTGCAAAATGAGAAGTAGGTCATAATGTTCATAAAAAAATGTTGGTCTGAAAGAACTGAATAAGTTATTAGTTATGTGTATGGCTTAAGGCTATGACAATTCTGTGATTCTTTGGGGAAGAGTGTCCAGAGACACACCTCCACCTTTATCTTTCATTCACGTTTGTAATATATGACCAACATCTGTACAACAAATTGGTCAGGAAAGTCAGGAAAAAAAAAACCTCGCCCATCTATTCCACGTCACACTGAGGCGTCGCATTGGGCCTTAGTTGCCGATGGCGAGGAAAACGATTTCTGCTGAAATCAATTCAAAGAGAGAGGGCTAGAGAGGAGTAGAGAGGGAAAGGGGGGTAGAGAGAGATGGCGAGTGCTCCTATGTTATTATAGCAAAGAAGAAGAGGTCATCAGTCTTTAGCTGTCAGTATGGAGTTTTTTCTTTTTTCCCCTTCTCTTTTTTCTTTTGGTAGCACCTGGTTAAACGAAAACTTTATCTCCTACAGGCAGTAAACATCAAGTCCTTTTGATGGAAAATCGTAGGTCTCTTTCTCTCTCTCTGGATGTATTATTAAAGCATTAATGAAAAGTGCTTCCCTGTAAAGGAATGCTTTTAATTCAGGAAATTGCATATTGAATTTGACAGCGAGCGATGTGAGAACAGTTATTCCTCTATATGAATGGAATCATAATAATAGGTCGGTTGTACAACATGGAAAAAGCATAACATGCTCAGCGATATTGAATTGCTCCAGGGGAAATACCGGAAGGATGGTGTTATAACACTCATTCTTTTTATTCAATAACCTTCAAATCCAATCTAAGCAAGAGTGTCAACTCAACAAGTATATCGTATCTGCTTACTCCCACATTTTGTATTGACTATGAGCTGGGCAGAAGTCAGTACTGTAAAAATCTTTAAAAACATATTTTGTTCACTCACTGTGTTCGCTCACTATCTGAGATTTAAAGGCAATTAAATTATAAAATTATTTTATAAAATTATTTCTTTAACGCATCAATTTATAATTTTATATAGAACATCTTGTTTGTGGCCTCAATGCTTAGAAGCTCATTATACTTACATGACTTACAGAGGACACAATAATGTCCTCTTTTCACTATCAACTGCCTTCAAAACGTATCTGCCTTGCATCATCATACACCAGAAAGTATTGCATTTCTGTCTTATCTCGGTCTCAGTTTCTATTACCTCAGTGAGGTAGTCAGTACTGTCCAGCTCATGAGTGTTCTCTGTATGACCAACTTGTACCAACCTGCTACACTGTAGGACCGAACAAATCCAGACATCTCTCCTAAATGGTGTATTCAGCTGATTAAAGTGCACCCATCACTTACTTGGACAGTCAACTGCGTGCTCACAGTTTGTATAATCTCCAGTGCACAGTGAACATGCAGCACCAGT
>JBBPDA010155427.1:0-19103 GCA_037974385.1 Arnoldichthys spilopterus | reverse complement strand
GTCACGGACTATTTTTTTTTAATAAACACATGACCCAATGAACTAATTTTTGTGTTGTTAGTTTAACCAGGTTTTCTTTTATTTAACTTTAGGATTTGTATGAAAATCAGATGATGTTTTAAGTCACATTCTTATAAGAATATAAAAACTTTTAAAGGGTTCACAAACTTTCAGGCAGCACTGTGTGTGTGTGTGTGTATAATCCAATTAAACTTAGAAGGAAAAACTCCTATGAAACCAGAATATATCAGTCATAACACTCCTAATGTCTAATGTAAAACTGTAAAATATACAGCTACAACCTAAAAATCGTCTCCTGGAGCCTGAATCTTTTTCTACAACTTCTGCTTTCTCCACCACAATCTTACTCCCACCTGCCTGCATTACACACATGCAACACAAAGAGCACACACACAAACATCGAAACACAAAGGCACAAACAGCATCCAGCAGTAAAAAACCCCGTCATACTGCTGCACATGGAAGACCCTGACTGCTGCTGACCGCAGGAGCAAGATGAACTCAGCTGAAGCTTTTGGCAACCACAGCAGGCCACTGGTAAACCAAGGCAAAGGCTTTGGGTCTTTGCGTGCAATACAGTGAGCATGGTGGTGGTTTGGGGGTGGGGTGAGTGTAAGACTGACACAGAAAGGGGGGGGCAAGGTGGCAAAGAGGAGAGAAAAATACAAACCAATGCAGAAAAGGAAAAAATAGAGGAAGAGTGCGAAGAAAGAGAAAGGGAGAAAACACTAAAAGAGAAGAAAGAGCAAAAGAGGGAGACACAGGAAAGATAGAAGAAAATGGTGAGAAGAATAAAAAGGAAATAAAAGAGGAGGAGCAAAAAAAAGGAAAGAAAGAGAAACACAAAGAAGAATGAATGATAAAGGGAGAAGGAAAGAAAATGAGCTGGAAAAAAGGACAAAAGAGGCAGGTTGAGAGAACAAGAGAGCAAAAATGGAAGAGAAAGGAAGAGAGGGAAAGAAGAAAGTAGAGAAGGAGAAAAAAAAGAGATAGACAGAAATCTGAGGGGGAAAGCGTGAGAAAGAACAACAAAGAGAAAGAGATTATGAGAGAAAGATTGTGAGGGAGGGAGGGAGGGAGGAAGAGAGCGAACGAGAGAGAGACTACAAAGAGAGAAGAGAACAGAGATAGATTGTAAGGAAGAGAGAGAGAGAGACAGAGACAGAGAGAGAGAGAGAGAGAGAGACAAAGAGAGAGAGAGAGAGAGAGAGAGAGAGAGAGACACACACATACACAGACTATAAGGGAAAAGAGAGAGTGAGAAACTATAATGTGAGAAGAAGAGAACAGAGAGAGAGAGAGAGAGAGAGAGAGATTGTGAGGGAGAGAGGGAGGGAGGGAAGGAGAGAGAGAGTAAGAAAGAAAAAAAGAAAAGGGAGTAAGAAAGGGAGAGACAGAAAGGAAGAGAGAGAAAGGCATAGAGAACTGGTTCCCCGCTCTTTGGCAGGCTCAGGCCTCTTGCTGTCAGTTATCTTCACACAGCAGATGGGAGTGTGTTAAAGCCGCTGCGCTGATGGGCCTCGCCTCCTGCGTACGGTCGCTGAGGCTGCTGCTGTTATTTGATTGGTGTCACTCTGAGTCGTTAATTAAGGCTAATCATTACAGTGCTATCTGATGGGCCTGGAACAGCCAGGCTGCTGCGTTCTGACTCACTGCATCCAGCTCAGCCAACGCTGACAGACGCCGTCTTCTGTTCATCAGTCCAGCTTCTTTGTTCAAAACTTCAGGCTGAAGACAAAGAACTTGGAGACCCCAGTCAATCAAACAGCAAGGAGGAAAGAGGTTTTACTTTAGATAACAGCGGAGGACTTACTAGGAGTACCTGGGACACAAATTTCACCTTTTGCACTTTTGGTTTTCAGCCGAAAGGAAAAACAACTAGAGTAAAAATATCAGAATTTAAAAATATTAATTATATAAATGTAAAATCATAAAAAGAGAAACAGAAAATCTGCCATCCAGGGACACTCAGCCAGACGCAGATCAGCAGGGAAAACGTGAGGAACACTAGACAAGCAACAGAATCACTGTTGACACAGAGCATCACAAGGATGCACAGCGCACAGGACCTTCTGTACTACAGGTTTCTGTTAGAACTGAACAAGAACATGGTTTTATATTGAAATCACTTTTGGAAAGAGTAAAATTTTCACATCGCAAGGGCTGCAATTTAATGATAAAATCGAAAGAAATCAGAGTCAATTCAAGTCAAGTTTATTTCTATTGTGCTTTTTTACATTTTTTTTTACAAAAGCAGCTTTACAGAATCTGAGTCCAAGACCCGAATGAGCAAACCAGAGGCAAGAAAACCTTACGCTGGAGAAAGAAACCTTGGGAGGAACCAAGAGTCAGAAGAGGAGCCATACTTCTCCCATTAACCCCAGATAGCAATAAGAAACAAAAAAAAAAAAAAAAAAGGGAACAGTGTCGGTTGAAAACCGGCACATTACATATAGCCCTTGTGCCTGAAGTCCCCCACCCCAAAAATGAATAAATAAATAAATGAAATTATATATTTACAGAATGTAAAAAGATCAACGAAATACAAATATTAATTGTTTAAAAATAAAACTGCATTTTATTTGCAATTAAAATACTGTTAAAAATTGTACTTTAATATTTTCCCCAGATCATCCTTACAGTTTCTGTAGGGATGGGGGCCGGTATTCAGTACTTTCCTGGTAATGACCAAACTGCTCAGATACAGTCAAGTTCTGAAAAATCACGGCTCATTCTGGACGAATTTTCAGTTCCTAAGGTTTAAATCTAAGGAGACAATAATGATGTTCAAGTCATGGGGCTCAAGCTATCGGTACTGATATTAAACATTTTAGAACTCAGCACTAGTATTGAAAAAGTGAAAAGGTGAAAAACCCCACAAAACACAACAGAAGCAAAAAGCAAAAGTTTCTGTCAACAAACCACGAATAACGAATTAAACAATCACTTCATTTTATTATATGTAAACTGTTCATTTTCAGCTCAGTTTTGACCAATTCACGGCAGAATCATGAATAAATCATTTATGTTAATCAAAAACATAAAAATGACAAATTGTACATAAAAAAAAAAAATCACATTCAACCAAATGAGAAATTCTAGCACGTACCTCAATACATCACACTCTGATTAAATGTTAAATTGAGTAAATGTAATTGTCAGTTTACTTGCATTGTGTGTGTGTGTGTGTGTGTGTGTGTGTGTGTGTGAGAGAGAGAGTGAGAGTGAGAGTGAAACACTGTTGGAACTGACTGGGATTTTTAGACAGATTTTATGATTATGAGTGAGTCATCAGAAAAAGACAACTAATGATCAAAGAAGCAGTGGGAGGAAAAAACAGCAGACACCACCTCTTTATCTTTCTCTCCCTCACACACACACCTCAATGCAGATATTCTTGCAAAGACACATTTCGCTGAACTTGACAAACTTCTGCATAATCAGAAATACTTGGACATATTTAGTAAGTGTACAATCTGTTTCTCTCTCTCTCTCTCACACACACACACACACACACACACACACACACACACACACACACACACACGCGCCCAATATGTTGCAGTATCACTGCTGCATGCTATCCAGATTAATCTCAGCACAAACCTTATCCCAAGTTAATCAGCACTGAACCTTGACCTTTGCATTTAATTCTAAATCAATCAGCACTTAAGTGTAATTAAGCATCAAAATCTCAGTTCAGCATCAAAATCTCAGTTCTGAGCTATCAATGGCATGGTTGTGGAAATGAGCTCTACTAACCTGCAATGGAAGAGTTGTGTGAACACCACAATCTCATTACCACTTTTCCCCTCCATGCTGCTGCTGTTTGCTAAAACCTACAATTTCCCTTTCATCGATTACCTGCATCACCACAGTTGAAAACATAATACCATATCCGCAGTCGCACACTCTGAAACGTTTTGCGTTTGCTTCGGTGTCTTTCTTTGCAGCTGGATCTGCTCGCCAGCATCAATTGTGTGAAAACCTCTGAGCAATCAGAACCTTATCTGACACAGTTGGGGGCGTGTCCTTAGCCTTGAAACAGCAGTCATTCTGGTTAAACAGAGGACCGCCACTGAACAGGCTGTGCTTCTGGGGGGTATTTTACCAGTGTACTCTGAACTGGAGTGGGCTTAGGCAGTTTAACCAGCACCATTCTGTTAGATGGTAATGGTGAAACTTGAAGGCTTTAGTTCTTTGTCTCCAAGATTATCAGGATAATCATACATCCATCCATCTTCTAAACCATTTCTTCCGTTTCCGGGTCGCGGGGAAGCTGGAGCCAATCCCAGCTGACTGCGGGCCTAGGCCGGGGTACACCCAGGACAGGCCAACCCATCGCAGGGCAACACAGACAGACAACCATTCAAACACACACTCACACCAACGGGCAATTTACAACATCCAATCAACCTACTGCAAGCCTTTGGAAAGTGGGAGGAAACCGGAGTACCCGGTGGAAACCCACACAAACACGAGGAGAGCTTGCAAACTTCGCATAGAAAGGCACCCGTGGTCGACCCGGGGATCGAACCCAGGATCTTCTGGCTGTGAGGCGTCAGTGCTAACTCAGGCTAATCAAGGAACACAAATTAAATACTTAGACAACTGCTCAGACTGTGCATAAGGATTCTTCATTCAATGGCTGGGCAATCCACCTAGCCCCCCTTTTTTGTCTTTGCTTGTACCCACCCAAGTATAAAGCCTTTACATACATCACACAACCCAGGAAGAAAGCATCCAGGGCCCAGGATCTTCCCTTGAACACAGAGGGCTCAAACAACAAGACTGGCCTACTGCATCTCTCTCCTGGCTGCATCCTCACCTCCCTCTGAAGGCCACAAGACCTCTACAACTAACTGGTCTTCAGTACACCAAAGATCTATCAACAGAGCCCGGGAGCAGTGTAGCAGGACAATACCTTGCTCAAGGGTACCTCAGTGGTGCCCGGGCCTGTGAACTTCTGGTCCCAAGGGCAATGTCCTAACCACTAGGCCACCATTGCCCAAGTCCCAGCCCTGGTACCACTGAGGTACCCTTGAGCAATATACTGTCCTGCTACACTGCTCCCTGGGTGCTGTTGATAGCTGCCCACTGCTCAACGTGTGATGAGATAAATGCAGAGGTCACATTTTGTTTGTGCTTGAGTGTGTAATCGAGTGCATTCACAAAAAAGTAATTTTATTTCACTTTTTCACTGGCTTCATGTGGCACCTGCATCAGATTTAAAACACTGATTGCTTACAAAGCCAAATGCTCCAGCCCTATCCACAATGATCAACCCACAGATCACAGCTCACCATATTAGAGGAATATTCTCAACCTAACTGGACACCCACCTTCTCAAAACCTAAAGACTCTTCTCAGTTTTGCCACCGAAGTGGTGGAACGAAGTTCCCCTGGCAGTTAGAACTGCAGACCCTCACTGTTTTCAAACGAAGAGTGAAGACCCACCTCTCCAAAGAGCATTTAGGACAATAACTAACAGCTAAATAAATAAATGTTTAGTTTAAAATAAATGTTATGTTAAAATGTTTTTAACAGGCATTTTAAAAACAGTGTCTTTACTGAAATATTGTTTTAAAGGGTCTGAAACAGATACGTGCACAGGCTTGGATCAGTCTAGGTATTCCCAACACAGGGCTCCAGACTAATATTTCCACTGGTCACACTGGTGCCATCAGATTTCGCAGTTAAACGGTGAAAGTGACAATTTGTAATGGTGAACATACCCCATTACACAACAAAGTGTGGCCAACCCGTTCACACGTGGAGCAGCAAGCAGCCATCAACAGGGCCCGGGGAACAGTAAAGCAGGACCTAATTTTTTGGCTGGGACCTGAACCTGTGACCTGCTGATCACAAGGGCAAGCCCAAAATCACAAAGCCACCACTGCCCGGGTCGTGTTAGTCACACAGTAACATGATTTGGCCATTTTTTTTTGTTGTAGTGGTATTCACCCATGATCTTTAATGCAGATAGTTGTATGAATTTGCATTGATGTAAAGACTTACAGAGACTTGAGCCTTGGATTAACATGTTCTTTTCCATCAGTGTAACCTGGGATATGGATTTGGTGAACAAGAGTTGTCAAAAGATGCAATACATTCAGAACTCTGCTGCAAGAGTCCTCACCCACACCAAACGCTCAGCTCACAGCTCTCTTATTCTCTCTGTTGCCCTGGCTGCCTGTGTAAAATCTTATTCCTCACCTATAAAGCTTTTCATGGTCTCGCTCCACTGCACCGCTCTGAACTGATCTCTCCATACTCTCCACCAGAGTCTCTCAGATTTTCCACCAGCAGTTTTCTCTGTATCCCTCATACCAGGCTTTCCACTATAGGACAAACAGGTCCTTCAGTGCTGTTGCTTCTAAACTATGGACCTCTCTCCCTCGGGCTCTCTGTGATTGCTCCTCCTTCTGTAAATTCTGTAAAACGCTTTAAAACTTTCCTCTTTAATGAATATTTCTCTCACTCCACTTACTCTGCATTTCCAGCAACCTTGGCATTGTAAAAGGTGCTATACAAATTACTGTTGTTGTACTGAATTTGATGATCGTTTCTTTCTCCTCCATTGAGCAAATACTCTCATCTAACTACTGAAATGCAGTGGAGGCTCAGGGCATTGGGTTGGATGAGCCACACTGCGTACAGTACACATGGCGCAGCCTTACCCTCACACTATAACCACAGGTATTGGGCCACTGTCGTCTAAAGTGGTACTTTTTCTTTCCCCGTCTCAGCCAGTCGTTCTTTACCTGCACCTGCACACTCGTCGGCAGTAGTGTCTGAGTCAGGACCCCTCGTCGGCTCCCCCTCTCCACCAACCTCTCCTCTCTCTGTTTCCTAAAATAATCAGTTATCGACTGCTTCATCTTTGAATGTGTCGCGTTATCATCTTCAGTGCGCTGTGACGCCATGTACGCAGCAGAAGTGCAGGCAGGGACAGATAGACTGAGTCAGTCTGGGAAAAAAGCCACAACTTTTACTACTTTTAGCCACAAATGCAGCACCCGGAGCCAGAAGAGCATCAAAACACTTGATCATGCACTGGCACAAATGTGACCAGGTGAAATTTTAACTTACATGCACTCAAGAAATGGTTGCATGTGTGACAATTTTGGTCTCAGTCTTGAGCCCTGCAACAGTACATTCATCCATTTTCTAAACTACCTCTTCCAATTTGGGTCACGGCGAAGCTGGAGCCAATCCCAGTGGACTACGGGCCCAGGTCGGGGGTTCACCCAGGACAGGAGGCCAACCCATCACAGGGCAACACAGACTATCATTCTCACACACACTCACACCTACAAGCAATTAAGAGGATCCAATTAACTTGAACTGCAAGCCTTTGGACAGTAGAAGGAAATCAGAGCACCTGGAGGAGCCACGCCAACATGGGAAGAGCCTGCAAAAAGGAATCGAGGACCTTCATGTTGTGAGGCAACAGTGCTAAACACAGCACCACCTTGCTGCCCACAACAGTACTTTTTTTTTTAATTACTCGTTTAAACAGTTTAAGTGAGCCATAAACAAAAAAATGACACCTAGATGCCTAGTTTAGAGTGTTTTCCATGAAAGACAGCCTTTAAGAAGAGAGGGACGAATGTGTGATGGGTTTATCATGCTGTTTCAAACATTCACTTTTTGATTTTACCACATTAAAATCCTTACGCTGTTCAACTTCACTGTTAGGAAAATACATATTTTTTGAAAAGTATCGCTTAAAGCATAGCCTTTGTCCTAATCACACAGCACTTCATCGTTCCAGCCGAACTTGTCTCTTTTTGCATAGATGACATGCAATTTCATTCGTTTCCACATGAGTGACGTTAGTGCATGTAATCACATGAAGACTGCACGCAATCTCGAAGAAATGCATTACCATGCTATTAATCTGCACTTAGGCCGGACATGGGTTTCATGTGTGAAAATTGGGTACACAGAAAAATCCAGCACAGCGTTTGATGATCTGCCACTGAGAAAATGCTCTAGACTCTAGACCCATGATGCTTTCCTCCACAGCAGCACTACAGTGAGTTACTGCTATACATGGCAGAAACCTTACATACGCCTTTCACAAAAATCACCCATCACTGCAGCCTCCTTATCCCCAGATAACTAGTCCCAGACTAATTCAGCTACGCCAGACGTGTTCTGCTAGATATGTTGCTGAAAAGCTATAGGCTTTTAGCTGATGCCGCCTTTTTAAACTAAGATTCTTTGGTTTGTTTTTGCTATCAGGTGTTGACCAAAGAAGGATGGGTTGCCCTTCTGAGTCTTGGTCCTAGAGTTTTTTTCCTCACCTCTGTTGCCTTTGGCTTGCTCAGGATTACAACAAAAAAGTCATTATTATGGATTACACTGTGCTACTGTAAAGCCTAGGACCATTTGGCAACTGTTCATATGAAAGTGAATGACGTTGCATGTTACTGCATGAGTCGCCTCCATGCAAAGTGAGAGTTAGTCATGCAGTAACCTTGCCGCATGAGTAGTCTTGATTTGTACTGAGGCTACAAAAAGCTCCATCCATTCTCATATCTAGGTTTGCCTGATGGCGTCAGGCTTGCACCTAATCCACACTGAACGGTGTTTCCTGTAATCCCTGTAATCCCCAACGCCACACGTGGGAAATGAGACACTGCACAATGCTAAAGGATGAGGGGGGGGAAACGTAATTTGGCTGCCTTTGGACTTTTAGGAATAAACTACCAACACTGAAAACAGTCGGTTTAAGGGCGCATTCCAGTCTAGAGCTAGAATTTTAGCCGCAATTTGTCATGTTACGCAGTATCCTGTAGTGCAGCATCGCTTCCATCAGCCCCGCCGCTCTCAGACTTCACAGTTCTGCCGAATCTTGGTGTTTTCGTTTCTTCAATGCTGCCTCTCACTACACTACCCAGCTTGCATTACACAAACACGCCAAACAACCAGTAGCCCAACCTCTACCAGTCCATGTCCGAAAATCGACCACCAAAGTGAATGTACATCAATCAGCCAAAACATTAACACCACCTGCCTAATCTTGTGAAGACCCTGTCGTGTTGCTAAAATTAAAAAAGAAAAAAAGTAAAATCTGACTTTCACCGTTAATTTTAGCTTAATTTACTCATCTGCAGTGTGGTCATGTCGTACGTAATTAACGTGGTTCACATACCCAGGAAACCAGACCAGACACTTTTTCGGTGTTTTGATCTTTAGACCTGTACGAAGCAACGGACGCTATAAGCATGCTGCTAGCATCTCTGAGCTACGCTAAATGGTTTAACTTCACCAACATCTCACCTATAGTAATATTTACTAATCCTAATATTCATCAACACATAAATATCGAGGTTATGTGTATAAACCCCTTTTTCAGACATTATGAAGCGAAATTGTGCCGAAATGTTTATCTTAGTGTTTTGCAAACAAACCCGAAACATTTAGAAGAGTAACGTTTTTAAAATAACGACTTTGTGCAAAAAACTGTACGCCGAGTCGTAGTTTAGAACAACCCGAAAGGAATGTAAACATGTACTAATCACCACGAGAAATGTACAATAAACATAATCTAACCTGAACAAGCGTGCAGTCCAGAAGGTGCGACGGTGTGCCGTGCGCTTGCTCTGAACGCGATCCGCTCACTGCAGGTAAAAGTTGCCAGATTGGACAAAGAAGGTTGTCCCGAATTAGGCTCAGGGTTGCCAGATTGGACAAGGTTTGATCATGGTTAACACTTATCCACTTATGCACAATATGTCATTCCTAACGTTGACAGATGAACGTTGCAATAAAAATTAGTTTAGAAATATAAATTATTGAAATTATCCACCACCATCACCACCACTACACCCCCATCATCACCACCATCACCTACATCACCACCAAAATCATTACCACCATCATCCGGGTCACCACTACTCTCATCATCCCTACCATACTTCTCATCATTGTCACATAATTATCTTCATTATCACCATCATCACCATCATCATCATCATAACCATCCTCATCATCATTTCCAACACCACCACCATCTCCACCATCATCACTACCTTTATCAACATCATTACCACCATCATCAGCGTCATCACCACCACTCTCACCATAATCACTATCACTATCATCATCATCATCATCATCTCCAACACCACCACCATTATTATCATCATCATCATCATCATCATCATCATCATCATCTCCAACACCACCACCACCACCACCACCATCATCATCATCTTCATGATCACTATCAACATCACCATCATCTTCAAAAAAGCATTAAAACACCATTTCTCAGTCCTAGGTCCTGTTCTTCCCCCTTTAGTTTTCCAGTTTGGCAGCACTAGTGAGTGTCACTAGTGATAATAAGAAAAGAGAAAAGACAGACAACTCTTTTTCTGGAGGCTCGTACACACTAATTTTTTAATTTATTAACTACCTAATACTGCTGTTGTCAGGACAGCACAACACAACAACAGTATGATCCAGGGCAGTGAAGATGGTCCTGAAACCTGAAAAGCTCAGGGACTGTTTGAGAATAAAGGTATGGGATGACTTGAAGATGTGGGTCATATCTGGATAAACGCACTCTCTCACTTCCCTCATGTATAAATCATGTAAAGCTGTGGCTGAAAGGGTTATAATTGGTCGGTCTGTCAAAAGGCCAGCCAACTTTGCCAAAGGTCATGTAAAATGAAAAGAAAGTGACCTTGTAACCCCATAATGTCTAGTCATTTCCCCTGTCTGTGCTGGTGTGATCTGATCCATTAAAGGCTCTTATCCTTCATTTGTCTTGTATTTTGTATTTCTCCCTGAGGTCCACTTATGATATTAGGGGGGTTATATGTCCCAAGAACACCCATAATTCAGTTTTACAAAGCCATTTTCCAATTTCCCTGTTTTTCTTACTGTGCTTTTAAGGCTTATATGTAAATGACCTCTGCTCTGACAGGCTGCCCTCTATTGTATGCTGTCCAGACTGAACCTCTCCTTTTAACTTGAACATAAATGGGTGGACCTAAACTGCTAAAGCCTGAACCGATGTCTGTTAATGGACTGAGTTTTTGTGACATCACAAAAACAATAAATTCACACTATGTTGTTTTTGCCACATCACTTTAAGACAATGGTGTGGTGTTGAAAACTTTAAAAATGTTCATATATTACATCACACTCGTTCATTAAAAAACAACATGAGGATGTTTCAGATTTCTGTAATGTGGGTTCTTTAATTCTGACACGCTGTGTGTGTGGATGTATAATACAAGGAGATGAAGAACAGTCCCAGGATTTAAATGTTAATTCTTCAGTAGCCATTTATCACTAATGTGTCACAGGGGTTACAGAGCTACTAGATCCTTCAGCGAAGACCTGCTGCTGCCGCTACCGCAGCTGCTCTTTCAAGTCCTATTTCCAATAGGTTATCTATTTAAAGCCTAAGAAGATTCCTTTTCATTTCAGATGATATAGGTCCTGTCTGATTGTCCAAATGTATTATTATTTTTATTTAATTATTTTAATTCTTCTTCTTCTTCTTCTTCTTCTTCTTCTTCTTCTTCTTCTTATTATTATTATTGTTATTATTATTATTATTATTATTATTATTGTTGTTGTTGTTGTTGTTGTTATTATTAAAATTAGGTATGCAGCTATGTGGGATTTATAGACCAATGCTAATATCTGATATATTTCACGTCAATTAAGACAACATTTTATGCAGAAACTGACTCAGTGTTACTCTATGCAATGCGAACGCTTGATTGTTTCCTCTGTCCTGGAAGTCGCTTTGGATAAAAGCGTCAGCCAAATGAATAAATGTAAATGTAGAAACTGTGACAACATCTACCTTGATTGGGAAAAAACAACTTGCACGTATCTTATATTTATTTCTAGCTTAAAAATAAGTTAAAATTAGAAAAAAGAAAGCATTTTTAGTACAATGTCACATAAAATGTTTTTTTGAAATAATATTCAATAGAAATGGCTTTTTGATGGCAGTATCACTTTTTCCAGTAAATATCGCCTGAAACTTATATGATTTGATCCCCACTGATTTCACAGCAATTAGTGGCCAGGAGTCAAAAACTCCACTTGGCTCCACTTTCTCTGGGTGGGTAGAATGGTCCTTCCTCTCTTCCATCAATCAGCACCAAGCAATGAATGCATCTGTTAGCTGAGGTAGTAGAACAGGCACTAAGCACTTTCCTCCTTGTGTGCCATCCTGTTCAAAGATGTGTTAGTGTTGAGTGGAAAAGATGCAGTGGCGATCCATGTGACTCAGAGATAAATAGAAGATCTGACAGATAAGAAGGTGCAAGCTTGTCAAGAGCCTTGTATGTGCGCAGACGTTTGGATGTGGAACTTTGCAGGAGGCCCGTAGAGGTGTTGGAGAATGGGGGTAGCGTAGTAGATGTATATGTAATGTAGTAATGTAGTAGATGAGCAACAGAAATCAGGACCATCTGAAACTTGTTAAGGGAAGACGAGCTAATGCCATCAAGAAGAGAGCCGCAGTGGTCCAAGCAGCTAGAGATGAAAGCAGGAATGAAAGTTTCAGCAGCGCTTTGGGAGATGTGTGGCCTACTTTTAGCTACATTGCACAGGTGGAAGAAAGAGGTTTTAACAACAGAGCTAACGCGAGAATCAAATAAAAGAGTCGAGCCGAGTCAGGAATGACACACGCATTACGAATGAGATGAAAAGTGGAAGAGAAGCAGTTTTGTTGAGGGTTGGAGCCTATAAGAATGTGTTCAGTTTTCTCACTTTTTAATTTGAGAAAGTTATGTTTTATGTTTTTTTCTGACTGACATGTTTCTAACTGAGTAAAGAATGTATTGTTCATGGATTTAGTTCATAGTGAGATCTGAGAGTCATCTCCAGAGCAATTAGGACGTTCAAATCTTGGACAAATGAATGTGCTCTGAGCTTCTCTGTGTTGTGCAGCAGCGTTGAATTGACTTATGACAATATGATGTTACATTCGTGTTCATTTGCCTCTGTTTTACTCTAACCTGCAGCACAGACTGTAATTCTGTGTGTTTACCTGTGGGGGGTAGTAATCAGGCAGTCCAGAATTTTGATAACTTGTGGGGTTGAGCTTCCCCCTTCATTGTTTTGATGAAATATGGATCAGTGTCTTTATTAGACCTGACCCTTGACTTTCTTGTGTTAAAAATCCTCCTGATACACAACATAAGCAGAGAAACATGGCTGACGCCACTGGGTTCACCCTCTGATGCGCAATCATGGGATATATCCGTCCTCCAGAACATTAAACTAATAGCATGTAAACGCAATAAAGATGTTTGCATTGTCCTCTTTTGAATTTCAGCAGAAACTGACATAAGGGAAAAGCTGCAGACAACGTTTTTGTCACCATCCAAACATGCATCCAACAGAAGTCACAAGGGCCCAGGGGGAAGGTCAAATTCACTTTAATGAGAAGGAAAATGGTTGGCATTTGATTTGCGCTCACCTGACACCACAGACATGAGAAAAACTCTTGATTCAGATGTCTATTTGGACAGGGCCTAAAAATTATATTTGAAGTGACGTATGATCTAGGGCTGGACTGATAAACAATGCCTTTGTCCTTTAGTGATGGGTTTGTCTGAATGTAACCTAATCTCACAGTGAAACACAAATTCAAGTGGCACCTTGTCCTGTTTTCCTGAGACACATCTTTTTGGCACCTGTTCATGTTGGTACAGATTTTATAGATGTGTCTTCATCTTTTACTGTTTAATTGCGGTCGCCAAACAGCTTTTGGATGCATTTTTGCCTATTTCTGACAGTAGCAATGCTTTGCTTACTAGGAATTTTTATTTTTATTTTTTTTGTAAAATTGTGAAAATATGATAGCTGCTCTACTCACAAATATTCTTTAAGATAAGCATTGGTTAGATTGTGAACATTTTAAAAAGATGTATGTAAGTGACAGCTTTGTGGGTGGGATTAGGAGTATGGGATGCTATTGGTTGTAAACTGTAGGTAGAATAATTTTTCTTATGTTAAATCCTTTTATGTATGTGTATGTATGTATGTATATGAAAAGTGTGTGTTTCTACATAAACACCTCCTTATGGAATGGCAGACGTTTCTCAGATATTGTTTTTTTTTTCAATATCTCTCAAATATGAGCACTCCTCAAATATGACTACTTGCAGGGAAAATCTCAAAGGTGGATGGATTCGACATATCTATAATAGACATCTCAGGAATATCTCACGGTCACATCAGGGCACATCACATTAATCCAGAGGGGACAGAAAGAGGGGATATATATATATACACACACACACACACACACACACACACACTGATCAGCCAGCTATAACATTAACGCCAGATGTGAATAACTTTGACTTGGGTATATTAGGCAGTTAACAGTCAGTTCTTGAAGTTGATGTGTCTGAAGCAGGGTGAGCATATTTTGGATCAGAGCATCTCCAAAATGACAAGTCATGTGGAGTTCTACAGGTATGCAGTAGTTGAGCCTAATAAAAGTGATCTAAGGAAGGACAACTAGGGAATTGGTGACAAGGTCATGGGCACCCAAGGCTCACGGTGGTTTAAAAAGCTGCTGTGAAAAGCTACTGTGGTTTTAAAAGTGAATGCTTACTCTGAAAGAACACCCAGTGCACCACAGTCAGAGGGGGACCTACACAACATTAGGCAGTTGATGTTAATGTTAAGGCTGATTGATCATTAGCGCAGCTCAAATCAATATATTAATTTATCAATTTAAAAATTCAAGATAGTTTCATGCTAATCCATCGGGTTAAATCGGTCTCTGTTTAAATATGACCAATATTTGCAGTATGTACAGTACATTTTATCATTTAGCTCTTAAAAGAAGACCACATGCTTCCAGGAAGATCTTTAGCTAAATTAGAATGGCAATAAGCCACCCCTTAGGGTACTACTCCTCAACACAAAACAGAAAAAGTAGCATCAAAGAGCCGATTTAGCCTACATGTAATGATTTATTAAGCAGTCGTGCACACAAGAGCAGGCTTCTAAGCTAAAAGATGATCAGAAAGCTCTTTGTAATCACAAGCAATGGGAAATATGCCTTTGTTGTCTGTCTTTATAAACTGATCCATTGCATAGACCTGAAGTGTACATTTAGGCCTGTAGTTGGGCCTGTTAGCACACCCTCTCATGCAAAATGAAGTATGGATTCACAACCAAACAAAAATGTCCACACCTAGGAAGAAATTACATCTCTTTCCTCCCTCTAACAACTTAGAAGGGCTACAGATTCACGCTGTTACCTTGTACACTGAAGGACAAGCATGTTGTTAGCAATATTCCGTTGAAGGCTGTAGCACATTAGGTGACTGTTTCATCAATACAGCCTTGGCTGTTTCCTTCTCTTAAGTTTTCCATATTGTTGTGTCTGTCAAAGGCAATATGCAATTTTGATCTGTCGCTTTCATTAAGGAAATTGGACCGAACGCCACTGTTTTTAATGCTAACAATTTTTTTTCATCCAAATTTCCATCTCTGCCATTCCTTTATTTGTCACTCTCACTCAGCGCTTCTGCTTTCATGTGGAGATTGCTTTAATGTGAGTGTATTTTTCTTAGCTCTCAGCATGAATCCCTCTCTCAATTTCCACGGCATGTGCTGTGAATGCATTATTTCCCCACTGTCTGACACAACCGATTTTCTTCTGGCTGGGACCCCTGAGGTCAAAGATGAGACAATAAAGTTTAATGTGTTCTTCTGTAATTCTCCTGTTCTTTAGATCAAAAATAAATGTTTAATGAAACAATAGGACTAATTAATATACAGCTTTTCTCATAACCGTGGTGACAGAGGCAGCTCACAGAACAATAGCACAACAACAGCTTTAATGAAGTGAAGGGTGTACTCAGACACAATTCCTTTTGTTGGTTAATAGATTTCCAGTGCATAACCACTCTAATTATACACACATCGTTTGACCTTTTACTTAATAATATGAATAATGAAAGTGTGTATTCATAAAGTAATAAATAAAAGAAAATAATATAAAAAGGGGGGAAATGGCCTAATGGTTAAAGAGTGCTTCCTATTGGAGGGTTGCTGGTTCAATTGCTGGAAAAAGCGTGAGCTGGGTGATTGATTGAACAGTGCCTTGCCCACTCCTACTTCCATGCCTTATGTGCTCTTGGGCAAGGCACTTAATCCACAAACTGCCCCTCAAGTGCAACCCGCTGCTCCTTGTCCAGGTGTGTGTGTTTGGGATAGGATAAATGTAGAGGTTCACAATTCACAGTGTGTGTGCCATCACAGCCTGACTTTCACTTTTGTAGGCAATTAAAGCTCTGAGGCAGCTGCATTAAGGTGTAAGTAGCTTTTCTGGAGTGTCGTAGTTTACCTTTGGTCCATTCCTCTTGACAAACCATTTTCAGCGCTTCAACTTTAAGAGAGCCCTCATAATGGATTCACAGTATCTTCCATATGGTTTAAGTGAGACTACAGTCATGGGATTGGCTGAGCCATGTAAGACCCTTCACCCTTTAACATTAAAGTCTTGAGTATTTTGGCTTATTTGTTTGCACTCACTGTCTTATTAAAACATGCGTTTCTTCTTCAGATTCAGTAAATCACTCAATCTGGTGGTGGTGTAATGGTTAGGCAGTTGCCCCTGTGACCTGAGGATTTGAGTTCCACCTGTCAGTGCTGGACCCATGGAATCATCCTACTCCCTCCCCTTACAGCACCCGTGACCAGACTACATTCGCTCTAAAGAGTTCTGATTTGTGTAAGTGCTCAGGCGGAAACATGCATTTCTGTGCTCCTTATCCAACAGAAGGGATCTGTGGAGATGATTGCAGTGCAGGTCATTGCTTATTGTTCTCTGTCTTGCAGCTCTCTTCACCTTCCTTACCATTAGTCTAATGAGGGACCATTAGTTGTGGTTTCACTTGCATGTTGCTGAACCAATTACACTGACAGGGAATCTACAATCTTTGCTCAGGCTATGTAGTTGTGTTTAATATGTGGTCCCTGGGACCTTTAGGAAACTTTTACCTTCACAATTATTGCTGCTTTGTGTGAAATTTTCAATTTTCAGTGGCAACATCACCAGGTGTAATTTGCAGGAGAACATTTTTAAACATTTTTAAACAAATCTATACATTTATTCATTTTCAGAGTTGCTTATACTAACCAGGGACATGGAGGGTGATGGAGCTGATCCCAGTGAACATAGATCATGATCTTGCAGACAATGGACAGGTGGCTAAGCCATCAGTTTTGTGTTCATTTATAAAATAAATATAGTTTTAAAAATGTTAAAATGTTGTTACTCTTTTAACCTCACTGCACATAATCAAATCAAGTCAATTCAAGTAGAGTCAAGTAGAGCTTTATTGTTTCTATGCATATATACATAAGAAGGACCTGAGACATATGCAAAAAAAACAAACAAAAAATTGTGCAGTTACACTGTGCAACATGAGCATTTGTGCAAGTATGCATTAAAGAGGGTAAGGATATATGTGTAGACAAGATTCCACACAAAAAAAACAAAACATGAACAGACATGAATAAAAAGCAAAGAACTGATCCATGTTTTATGCTGGAGTTTTAAAGGAGGAGAGAAAGTGCAGACTTGAAGGAATGGTGCTAGATAGTTTGTGGGCCAGTCTTTGTAATCAGGTTTACAGAAAGATGAGGGTAGAAAGGAGATATCACCACTAGACTCATGTTGGAAAAGTCCTTTATATATATTTCTCAAGTTTCCATCCAAGGAACACAAAGTTTCCTGCACACAGTGAATCAAACTCTCATTATTTTGGGTGTTATATGATATGAGGTGAGATATTGAAGCTATGTGCACTGTAGTCAGTCTATATGGAAATACTTTCTGCTGTTTCTTTGTTTTACATTGTATCACAATCATATATAATCTATTTTCTGAGCTCTGTATTTATTTCCACATGTACAACAATCAGCCACAACATTGACATCGCCTGCCTAATACTGAGTAGGTGCCTCATGTTGCCGACCACTTTCTTCAGGTCAGGATTCACTTTTTAAACCACAGAAGCTCTTTTGTGAAGTCAGACCAGATGGGCTAGCCTTCACTCCCCACATTCATCAGTGAGACTTGGATGCCCATGACACTGTTGCTAACTTACCAGTTGTCCTTCCTTGCATCAGCTTTGGTAGGTACTAACTACTACACACCTGGAACACTACACAAGACCTGCTATTTTTGGAGGTGCTCTGACTGGCGTCTGGGCATCACAACAAAGCCCTTGTCAAAGTGGCTCAGATCCTTACATTTGCCCATTTTTCCTTCTTCCAGCACATCAGCTTCAAGACTGTTCATGTTGCCTTATATATCTCACCCCCCTGACAGGTGCCACTGTTATAAAATAACTAGTCAGTCAGTGTTATTAACTTTACCTGTCACTGTATTCTAGGGCTACACAATACCATGTAATTTTTATGGCATTACTGATATCGCTGTAACATGCAAATTAAACTCAATAAATGTTTAATTGTGTGCTGTAAGCATTCGTGCCAGCCCCTAACTACATGCATGTTAGTTACGTCCTGCTGAGCTCTCCAAATATTCCCTCTTGTTTCCAGTAAACAGAAGAACGTAAATCTTATATACAGTTACAGTTGGTTGAGCCTTCTTGGCTGTGTGTTTTGTGTCACTGTCCTGCTGCACATGGCTCCTATAAGCCTGGGGCCATTTATAATAGACCAAAAATATGTTTTTCTGCATTTCTAATGTCATTGTACAGAACTGGCCATTTTTAGTCTCCATCATGTTGGTAGATATTTCTTATCATCTCATCTGTCCGTGATAGCAAGTAATGGACTACATGTAATGTGAATTTCACAATCTACACAACTACACAAATCAAGCACTTTTAATGACATTACGCTTATTCAAAGCAAGTATTCCATTTTTGATTAGGCCATGACCTGTAAACCATCTATATGCAACATTTTTCTTTTATCTTTCATTTTAATTTATAATGTTTGTGTTAGTTTATGTACCAATGCAGTCCATCCATCCATCCATCCATTTTCCAACCGCTTCTTCCGTTTCCGGGTCACGGGGAAGCTGGAGCCAATCC
>JBBPDA010155392.1:0-19107 GCA_037974385.1 Arnoldichthys spilopterus | reverse complement strand
CTGGCCCGGGCACTACTGAGGTACCCTTGAGCAAGGTACTGTCCCACTACACTGCTCCCCGGGCGCTGTTGGTAGCTACCCATTGCTCCACATGTGCACGTGTAATGGGTTAAATGCAGAGATCACATTTCATTGTGGTGCTTGAGTGTGTTCACAATGACAAATAGTCACTTTCACTACAATACCTACCAATCAGATTGTAGCAGACGTTTTCTAAAACATCTATAGTCGAAGTATCACATACTGCACTATACTAAATGCAGTTAAACATGAACAATTATGCTCTTTTTGAAACATGCAGTTGGTCAGTGGATCAAAAAGCATATTGTGAGCTAATGTTACATAATTTATCACAATAACAATAACAAGTTATACTGTCCACCTACGCTTATCATTATTCAGTAAATATTCATACACATGAATTGCATATTTTTTAAAATAAAAAATTCATGACATAATGTGGTAATAAATTACATTTACATTCAATTTATGTTTAAAGTTCAATTTTGCACATTTCATATTTAAAAAATGAGAAAGGAACTTTTCTCTCTCAAAAACAAACCTGCATGATAAATTTCTGATCGTACTAAAATCACGATACAGTTTGTTGCCGTTAACAAAAGGCAAATGCGTTATGGTTGTAAAGCTGAAAGTCTGCACTTTCAACAGAATTTATCCACTTATTTCAAGGAGCTGAGACAGAAAAACTTAGTATAAAAAGAGGCAATTCAAGACATATTGACCAAAGGGGGGCTTTGAGCACAGCTTTCAAGTATCACATTTATGTAAAAAATTACAGAAGCTTATGGGATTAAGCCTTAAATGAGCTGTGCTGCTTTGTAAAGCACTGCGGGCAAATTCAGATAAATTACTTTTACAATACAATACAACTTTTATAATACAATAAGTCATTTCCTCAGCTTAGCTCCCTGTAGGCCTACAAAAGTTCAAAAAGTCATACTAACTGGCAGGCCATGATTGGAGGGTGTGGGGGTTTTTCTGTGTTGTTGTAAACAGAAACAATTCAGAGAAAAAAAAGTTCAGAATGACAAAAACCTCAAATGAACCTGAGAACATTTTTTCCGTTCAGTTGTGTTCAATGAAGTAAATTAAAGTGAAAACAAGAATAAAAAAAGCAAGGGAATAACAGCTTTATAAACTACCTCAGCATTTTGACTTTTTGAATCCTATATTCTCCTTGTATTTTCTAGGGGAGTGGCAATCTCCCTACTAATAACTTTGATTACAGAAAAAATGTTGAAGGAGCAGGTGTCTGCAAACTTGTGGACATTTATGTGTATTTTATCAACATTTACATTTACAGCATTTAGGAGACGCTCTTATCCAGAGTGACGAACAACAGCGCTTTGCAGATCAACAGTTATTGGCAAAAGTAAGCACACTGAAAACAAAAAGTTTTATGATTTGATTTAATTTGTGATTCAATTTTAATTTAACATTCACTTTAATTCCTAAGGAAATCATCTATAGGTTCAAAGTACAATAAAACACTTCAAATTCAGTCTATTCTATGGAGAGAAAATGATGTGCTCTTGAATGAAGTGTTTATGCAAAAGCCGGTTTGATTAAAAAGGTACCCTAAGCACACATTCTTCATGGTTTAGATATTAGCTCAGTTAAGTTTGTTTTGTGGTATCATGTACAAAGCTATTTTCAGAAAAGGTTCAACATTTGGTAAAACACACACAAAAAAAAAACATTTGCAAATTGTAGCTTCTCTTTATTTAACTGACAAAAATATTTCTAATGATTAGACTGATCAACTGGATTGTATCTTATAAATAAAAAAACACATTTTGAATTTTAAAGAACCTAAAACACACTAAAAAAGAGCGAAAAGTTTATAGAATATTCAATTTGCATGTTTTGTAACATTCACAGTAAGCATGTAAACTGGTAAAAAAGGTGAGGGCACCATGACTCACCACGTTGGGTCAAACTTTGAGTCAATCACCTTAAAAATAAAAGAACACAGGATTCCAAAGAGTTCAGATCTTTCACCATCTACAGTACATAATACTGTAAAAAGATTCAGGAAATCTGGAGAAATCTCAGTTTGAGTACAGCAAGGCAGAAAGCCACTACAAAGAGAAAGCCAAACATCAAATCCATCCAGAAATACTGCAGAGTTCTGTAAGCCTATGCTCATCTCAGATGGACTAAAAGATGAGTCCACATTTCAGCTTGTTTTCAGACAGACAGGCATCAAGTTATCTGTGCCAAAGGTGAAACGACCATCCAGATGGCTCTTAGCAAAAGGAGCAAAAGTCAGCATATGAGATAATATTGGGGGTGCATCAGTGCCCATGGCATGGGTGAGCCATGGGAAGGTACCATTTACACCGAGGCTTGTGTTAGGAGTTATGAGAGACATATGTTGCCATCAAGGCGATATCTCATCTCATCCATGCTTATTTCTGCAGGACAATGCTAAATGACAATCAGCAAGAGCTTCAACAGCATGGTTTCATAAAATGCATGTTTGACTGGCCTGCCAGCATTTTGGATATTGACAATGTATGATGCAATATGAAGAGGAGACTCACACAATGGTGACCATGGACGGTGGAGCATATGGAGTTTAGTATCAAGCAAGAATGGGCAGAATTCCACTTACAAAACTGCAGCAATTGGTGTCCTCAGTTCCCAAATGATTAATAATTTTAGTTAAAGAGAAGGTGATGTAACAGTGGTAAATATGCCTTTGTCCCCATCACATTATATATGTGTTTATATTTCCAAATGAAATGAAAACATTTGGAAATATTTGTATACCATTGTTAATTAATCAAAGATTGATGATTATTAACAAATGACTTAACATTATTCTTTTTATTGTATTTTGCAACATTTTTCAACATTTCTGTAAAGGGGAATTTTTTATCATCATCTTTACTTAAATTCTTTGGATTTTTTAAATCTAAATGATATTTATATGCCCACCATGATGGTGTTTTGTTTTTAAGGTAACTCATAAATGCTGTAATTTTTTAATTATATATATTAGGTTACTGACATCTTCACAGTCATAATAACTGGTACATATAACTGCTCTAATGCACTGTTCATTTAAGCATCTGGTAACAAAAGTTAGAAAGACGTATTGTGTGGGAAAAGAAAAAACATATGTAAATCAACTGTCTTTAGAAATATATTCATTAATGTAATTGTTTAATACAGTATAAGTAGTGTTAAAAGCATTTTGCTTCATGTTTCCTTTTTTAATATTTAAATAACTGAGAAGCTAGAAGTGCATATATATATATATATATATATATATATGTAAATATGCACTTGTAGCTTCTAAGTTATTTAAATGTTATTGCATTATAAAATAAAATGTAAAATAAAATAGCAGTGTAAATCCTTAAAATGTTTTTAAAATGATATCAATGGTAACAATGCGCACGATTTTACACATAAAAAACTCTTACATGCATCATGTCTTGTTTGTGTCTAGTGTGCTAGCTTCGAGATAGCTTGTGGTAGACTGGGACACTATAAAGCATTAAATAGTATACTCCTATAACACTGAAGGCTCTAATAAACTGAAGATGAAAACATTAACTAACGAATACTGAATTTTGTTCCAAATTCACAATGCAAACTTCTTACTAAAATTAAGCTGCCACTCTATTACATCTGAAAACAACAGAAAATCAACTACAAGAACAAAGAATAGCCTCATTAAACCACAAATTACTTCAAGTTCAAACAACTTTATTATTTAACAGGTTAGATCACAGACTGCATGCAAAACAGTACATCAAGCACTTTCCTTTAATGTCAGACTTCACTAAGGTTTTGTGGGTGAAATATTAAAGCAACTAAATACATGCTCAACGTTCCTGCTACATACAGATTTCAATAGGCCATACCATGAGACTACGTATTTGCTGTTGTAATAAAGATTTCTAAGGGATTTACTGCATGTGGGCTTAAACGATAGGCCTTTTTCAGGAAAAGCAGGAATAACAGGTATGAAAAGAAACATGAGGTCTCATTTCATGCTTCTAATTCAAAACAGGCTTGCGAAACATTCATAGCACTTGCTAAAATACTGCCTTCAAGCTAGCACACACTTATCTTCAGAACCATCCACCTATTGCTGCTTTCTTAAGCAAAACAGTTAATGGGCAGTAATGTGTTTATTATCACAGTACACAAGAGCTTGGCTAGATAGTGAAAGTGAATGCGGTAGCTGACTGTTAAAACGTTTTACTGCAGCAATAATCTCTACTAGATTCCCAACATTTACAGACTCTGACCAACTCAATCAGGTGCTACACCTGTGTATTTAGAGAAATAACAATAAAAAACTAAAAAAAGAGCATAAAGATGACATATTTCCATAGAATTGGGTGCAGCAATGTAAAATAAATAGGACGTTCTTGAGCAAACTTCTCTGGTGAAAGTAGATGTCAATAAACACATTGTGTTGAGTTGGCTGCTGGTAAATTGTCCTAAACTCCTACATACTGTAGTGCACATAAATGTCTACGGTGACAACTATTAGGGCTGTCCCCAAATATTTTACCAACAATAAGTCGACAAGAAGAGTCTTAATTGTCCAAATTTTCATTGGTCTGTTATTTGGAAAAGAAAAGAAAAACCTCAATCTCAGTTCTGGAGCTGTGTCTTTAAATTGTCCTGTCATTAAATGTATCTCCACATGTTGTAAAACATAGCATGGGTGCTTTAATGGCAATGCATTGTGGGTAATGTAGTGCTGGAGGACAGAATGTGGGTGGTAAAAGAAGACAGGAAAAAAAGGGGAAAGGTGTAAGAAGTTTGTTTATGGTGAACCTATGTAAAGTTATGGATGGCGAAGGAGAAAACTCTGCTGAGAAGCAGATGTTCATTCTGAGCTGTGGTCATTTCACAGCAATAAAGAGTCATTCGGCCTCAAAGCAACCTACAGAGTCCTGGAGTCATTTTCCTTCTTATCGGCCAGAAGGAAATAAAGGAAAGTATTGGGAAGTTCCCTCAGCTAGCACCTCGGCCCCAAGTCTGACACGGCGGCTTCCTTGCATCTCCTCACCAAGGTCGAAAAAAAGATGTAGGAAAAAGTAACACCCAGGCTTCCACCAGGCGTGAGTCTGACTTTTTGATAGAGAATTATGTAAATAAATAAACAAAATGTTGAGCCTCCTCGCTGATGTCCGGATATACTGAGCATCATTGCTGCTTTAACCTTTAGCACTGTAACTGGCTGCAGGCTTCATGTGTGCACTTGGGAAATAAACAATTTAAAGGCTCATTACCAGGGTTTGTATTATCCTGCAGTGTTGCACAGTGTTAATAATGTTACAACATTAGTAATTAATGTTCAAATATTTTTTCTGTGCTCTCATTTTCTGATGTGTCAAAGAATATATTCAATAATTAAATGAATGTTATAAACGTGTGAGGATTAGTTGACTCATCATTGACCTAGCTACATGTTTAGGTACCACGTTACAATAGGACTACCCTCATTAAAGGGTTTATTAATATTAGTTATGATATTAGTTATAAACCATTTAATACTTACTGGTAACATAGCTACTTTATTAGCCACGGTTACACCTATCAACTCAGATGCTCATACTTATCAGAAATAACAGATCCATGCTGCCCTTTGTATGTGTGTGTTAGCTGCTCATTAATGATTCGTGAGGTTGACCTAATTATTAATAAATAGATGAATTAACAAACTATGTTTGTTATGTTTATATAATTATGAAACTCACTTTAAGCCATTCTTAAACCATTTAAAATCTCTTTCTGTGATTCATTTCATTATGCTACTGCTTTGGAACTAGTCACATTTATCTATTTTGGGGGTTTTCGTTTTATTTTAGGCATTATATAAAAATACAGCACCAAACCTTGTTTCCTCTGTCCTGGAAGTCGCTTTGGATAAAAGCGTCAGCCAAATGATTAAATGTAAATGTAAACAAACCGCAGTTCTATAAGTCAATTTTATTAACCGATGTCAGTCCAAGCCCCTAATGACCAAGCCAAAAGGCAACAAAAATACTCTCTGAGCTGTAGTAAGAAACCTTGGGAGGACCATGGACTGCTGAATATATGGAGTTTAGTATCAAGCAAGAATGGGCAAAATGCCACTTACAAAACTGCAGCAATTGGTGTCCTCAGTTCCCAAAGGATTAATAGTTTTAGTTAAATTGAAAGTGACTATTTGTCATTGTGAACACACTCAAGCACCACAACGAAATGTGACCTCTGCATTTAACCTATCAACAGGGCCCGGGGAGCAGTGTAGCGGGACGGTGTCTTGCTCAAGGGTACCTCAGTAGTGCCCAGGCTGAGACTCGAACCTGCGACCTTCAGGTCTCAAAGGCAGCGTCCTAACCACTAGGCCACCACTGCCCACAATAAGGAACGCTTCACGATTTCTGCGTGTCATCCTTGCGCAGGGGCCATGCTTATCTTCTGTGTATCGTTCCAATTTTAGTATATGTTCTGCCCTAGCAAGCACAGAAGTGAAAGGTGATGTAACACAGTGGTGAATATGCCTTTGTCCCCATCAAATTATACATGTGTTTATATTTACAAAATGAAATGAAAATATTTGGAAATATTTTTTATACCATTGTTGATTAAACAAAGATTGAGGACTATTAACAAATGATCGATTACTCTTTTTATTGCATTGTGCAACATTTTCCAACATTTCTGGAAAAGGGATTGTATATCATTTTCTTTTAACATCTTTACATAATTTCATGGGATTTGTTTAAAATCTAAATGCTATTTATATTCCCACCAAGATTTTTTTAGGTAACTCATAAATCCTGTAGTTTTTTAATTATAGATATTAGGTTACTGACAACTTCATAGTCATAATAACTCAGCTCAGACGCTGAAACCATCCTCCTCTGGTTGACAGTGGAAACCCAATAACAAACAAAAGGAAAAATATCTTAAAGAGGTGGCAGCAGATCCTAGGTGGGCCGCAATGACTTTGGATCATTCAGGTGGAACACAGGGCTGTTCATATGGGCTCTCCTCTATAGGAGTGTGTTCCAGTGGTAAGAACTTCAACCAGAAGCAAGGTATCAGGAAGGGTCAGACTGGTCCAGACAGCAGGGTGGGACAGGATCGCTGTATAAGTACACTATACTTTTACTGTATTTTTTGTACTTCGCCACTAGTTTTTTTTTTTTTAAACAACATTTTTATTTGAATATGGGTCGGATTCCTGGACATGGATCAAGCCTATCCTTAGACTACACTGGCGTGCCAATGAATCAAATTTTAGTAGAGGCATAGGCATAATCTGGCTTCAGGAAGTGGCCTAATGGTGAATGGCTACTCTTATTATTTTCTTAGTAGTTCTCTACTCCAAATAAATAATATTAGTTACTATATGAATAATTCATAAATTATGTATTTTTATTTTGATTTGAAGATCAGACTTTTAAATGTGCCAGAAGGCTTAAGTAGAGAAAGGACGTTGAACTCTTACCTGCACTGTTGAGGAGTGATACACCCCGTCCGAGGTGGTGTCAATTAGGTCCTCTTCGTCTAGCGTGGCCCGTTTGTAGGACGACATCTGCGAGGTGAGATGAAGAAAAGATTCTCTTAGGACTTCCATACCAATAAACCTTCACCTTTGGTGCGCGTGTCTGTGTGTTTAGCTTTAACAGTCTATAGGACTATCCGCGTGTCATATCCAGTGGACCGGGGAAAACTCTCCGAGCAGTGTGTATACGGGGGGTGTTTTACTTCACCTCCCCCACCTCCTGCCTTCCAAAAGTCCACCAAAAAACGGACGGTCCGTCAACTCCTCTTGGGGAGTGTAAGCACGGGCAGAAGCGCTAAACATGAGCTCGGAGAACTTCGCGCACCGCGGAGCTCGGTCTTTGTTTCGGCTCCTCGCTTTAGCTTTACTGTTTTATTCCACTCTTTTAATGTCCTAGGTCCTCGCTTTTACGTCTTCTTTTGGTCCCTTCTTTTCGCTCGAACTGGCCCAGCCGCTCGAGACAACAAAAACAACAGGAAGGAGAGAGAAAGGGACTTGATCAACTTGTGTTGAGCGTGTGAGCGAGCGACATAGAGCGATAACAGGAGAGCGAGCGCGCATTCCAGTGTGGTTTCATTTAGAACAGGGCGGCAGCTTTTAGAATGTCGACCACGCCCTCAGGCATCCTCATTGGATACCCCCCTGGCTTATCACGCCCATTTCATGTTTTCACGCTCTAGCCGGGGTCACAGTCACCCGATAGTTGTGACAGCCAGTGATTCCTGTCCACCCTGAGGCTTCTTATACAACATCTGCTAGTGCTTTTCCCTGCTGATTGGCCTGCACACACAAAGCTCGGGTTTGAGGGGTTTTTGTTGTTGTAAACTTTATTAGCCAGTTATTCATACCTTGACTAAGTCCAAGCCTAATGGTACAACCCCACTGGCACTGCAGTTTAAAACAAGTCTAGATTTAATCCATGGCCAAGAGAGCATGCATAAATCATGTTTTTTTTCCACTGATGTCATTGCACCATGCCTATTACACAGATCAGCCATAACATTAACACCACCTGAATCACATTGACTATTATTAATGTTATTAATGTTATTTCATTACAATGGCACCGGTCAGGAGGGTGGGATATATTAGGCAGCAAGTGAACAGTCAGTTATTGAAACTGATGTGCTGGAAGCAGAAAAAATGGGTGGGCACAAGTGTCTGAGCCACTTTGACAATGGCTTAATTGTGATGGCTAGAGTCAGATCATTTCCAAAAACGGCAAGTCTTGTTGTGTGTTCCTGGAATTAAAAGGTGAATGCTGACTCTGATAGAAAAGAGACAGAACACACAGTGCACCACAGTCAGAGCAGCTCCCGTAGCATTAGGGGGACCTACACAATACTAGGCATCAGCCGACATCAGTCTGTTGATGATGGGGGAAACACTTAAGACGGCTGCGCCACTCAAATCAAAATCAGCATGAGCTGTAATCAACAGTATTAGTTTAGTCATTTCAACAAATAAATGATTTAGTTTGACCACTGACATCTTTCTGAAATCCCATACTGCATTCCAGAGCTTTGAAGACCTAAAGGCCATCTTCAGTAGAGTTTTATTACCTCACACTCTTGGATTTCTAGAGTGGTAGCAAAATATTAACGCAGAACAGTTCCTAAGCGGTTATGTACACAATTGGATAGCATTTGTATATAAAGATGTAAATACATGTGAGGTCAGTACCCATAACGTGGATAGTGTTGGCACTTTCTCTGGTGCCTCCTCTGTTTCTTGTTATCAAGCTCAGGATGTCTGGCATCTCTTCTTAAACCGAGAGTCTTGCCAGAAACAGTCACACATTTTTCCTAAGGATTTATAGAAGAAATCTCAGACAGTGTCAAAATAAACACATTTATTTGATAGATTTGGAGATGACTCAGGCCTGGACTTCGCATGATATTAAGCTTGTACAAAATCAAATAAAAAAAATGCCAAACATGTCTTGGCATTATTATGTGTAAATTCTTGGCTGAAACATCACATTAGGAAGTCAGGCAGTTTTTTTACAGCTGTCTGCGGGTGGCCAAAATGCTGCGGTCTGCACGAAGCATGACTCCAGTTCTACTTGGCCAAACAATGATTCCAAAAAGGCACGTACGAGGCAGCTGCCACTCAACCCCTCTTGGCCACAGACACTGTTATCTTTTCTTCCATAAACTCAATCCAGAAAGAACCCACACCCAGTCCAACACCCAGGCATTTGGCTTATTCTGCAACAACTCTGCCCAAACCAACTTCTCACGACCTGCAAGGGGCAAGGCAAGGTCCCCTCTTTTGTGTGTGGATGGGAGGAGGTGATATGAAGCAGAGGTAATGACAGAAAAAGACCTCGTTTTCCAACTCTGTGGGAGATGTGAATCTCTTTGGCATTTTGTGGTGGGCAACAGTGTATTATGAGCTTATGTAGTGGTATTTGGAAAGGAAAATATAAAACAATACCAGATTCCAATGGGGGATCACTAAATAAATAAAGAAAACATCTTTTTTATGAATTATTTATATATATTTAGAGCTTGAATACAGTACATATTATAAATTACTACACATGTGCAATTGTTTAAAGCTCATTTAACTCTGCAGCTCTTAAAGTAAGTCTAGGTTTACTGGTGTGACTGGTTTTCTTTGTAGCACACATGTAGTAATGCTTTTGTGGGATCACACTAGATGGGCTAGCTTTAATACCAGGGCGCATTATTAAGCCTTGGATGCCCATAACCCTATAGTTGGTTCACCTGTTGCCCTTCCTTGGAACTTGCCATATTGGAGATGCTCCAATTCAGTCTAGCCATCACAATAAGGCCCTTGTCAAAGCCCTTTAGATTGTTTCTGCTGCGTCCAATAAATCAACTACAAGAACTGACTATTCACTTTTATTCATTTTTTTTGTTTTTCTTTGGATTGTATTACATCAAAAGCAGTTGTTTCTAACTCAGTCCCAGATCATTCATGTAGTTCAATCATCAAGCAATTTCTTCCAGGATCATTAAAGTTTACGATGCTAATTCTGAGCACAAAGAGTCATGACCCCTTACCAAGTAACCCGTCACACCTTTTGCCCCAAGTCTTTACTTGCAGGCATAGATTTCACCATATTGTCTCTGAGCAAGAAGAGTTTTGGCATCCACTGGCACCGACGCTCATGTTTGGACATTTTCCTGGCACAGCTCCCTCAGAGCAGCAGATGCTGATGTGTAAATGGCAGATAAAAGTGCAAACAAACCACAGCTGAGCCCAGCATCATCTGACCATTAGATTGTACAATAGATTGTTTTTATTCGTATTTTAGTGTCATCAATGTGCATTTTTAGCAATAAACAAACTGTAAAGGGCTGTGAAAAAACAGACACAAAGCACCAGAGTCTTTCTTATCCTGAGCTGCAACATTTAGTCAATAAAGTAATAAAGTCACAGATAATACGTATAACTGTGAAGTGTCAAGTAATAAAACGCATGTTACTAAAGCTCCCATCCATCCGTTTTCTAAACCGTTTCTTCTGTTTCCGGGTTGCGGGGAAGCTGGAGCCAATTCCAGCTGACTGCGGGCCTAAGGCGGGGTACACCCAGGACAGGAGGCCAACCCATCACAGGACAACACACATTCACACCTATGGGCATTTTAGAGCATCCAATTAACCTACTGCAGTATGGGGAGAGCTTTCAAACTCTGCACAGAAAGATACCCATGGCCGACCCGGGGATCGAACCCAGGACCTTCTCGCTGTGAGGCAACAATGCTAACCACTGCACCGTCATTAAAACTCCATGTTCATAATTATAATAAAATTAAAATTCTGAGTGGCCCTGCCATCAGGAGAGTGTGAGTATGATCCCCGGTGCTGGATAGCTGCTCTCTTTCCACATCACCCAGTGTGGTGCCAGCCAGCACAGGTGTCTGTCAGCTGACTAGAAGGATGTTATTTAACAGTATATACTGATCAGGCATTACATTATGACCATTTGCCTGAAACAGCTTTAACTGTGGTGCACTGTGTGTTTTGAAACCTTTGTATCATAGCCTACCATGTGGGATCAGACCAGATGGGCTAGTCTTCACTTCCCACATGCATCAATCAGTCTTGGGTGTTCATGATTTTGTCACCGATTCACCAGTTGTCTTTCCTTGGATCACTTTTGTTTTGTACCGACTACTGCATACCTAGAATACTTCACAAGACCTGCTGTTTTGGAAATGATCTGACTTAGTCATAACTGGCTTTGTCTTAAATGATAGAAAACTTCTTTACTTTAAATAAAACAGAGCTCAGAATCTAAACGGCATCTTACATCATCTTGGTAAAAGCTAACAACTTCATTCCACATTACATTTGTCCCTTTACATCACTAGACATCCATAGACGGAGGCTATGACTTGCCTCAGTGCCGGCTGCATCCTGTCTGGCGCTTTGAGAGGAGTGTCTGTACCTTGCTTCTGCCGCAGAGGAAAAGAGTAGGTCAGAGGAAAAACGATCCAGAGACATAATGCCACATTCACTGTGAACAGACACATGCCCTTTTCCCACAGCATGTTCTCTTTAAACATTTACATGAGTTTACCATTACCCCAAATATAGTCATATAGTCAGCCAATGTATGTTTCTCTTGTTGGTCCAACGCTTCTATTAACTTCTATGAGGTTAAAGTAAATAACAAGTAATAGAAACGTATACCCCAATTAGCATCATGCAAACCGTACAATGTCTAAATTCACACGACCATGTCCAGTTGTTAAGTAATCTCAAATAGACTTGTTTATGTGGTTTCTAACACTGTACACATGCGATTATCTAAAAACAGCTGGATGTTAACCATACTTTTGTCTGTTTTTATAGAACAGTAGATCATACAGTGTCAGAAACCATATAAGCAAGTCTATGACTACTGTAATTTTATTTATATAGCGCTTTTTACAAATGATTTTATCACAAAGCAGCTTAACAAAAGTCCAGGTCCGAGCTCTTAATGAGCAAGCCAGGGCCGACAGAGGCAAGGAATGTAAACCAGTTATTTCTTGTAAACGTATTTAGTCAAAATTACCCTTTTGGTGGTCCAAATCCTGGATATACCTTGTTTTTTTCAGTATTTTTGTCAATGGAGAATAAACTACATCTATGTTTTTCCATATAGGGTTAATATCAGGGTCCACAATTTATTTTCATATTTCTAGATGACATGATATGGGGCATTACCTCCAAAATAAAGAGCCCACCACTCACATGTGAGCCCTTGGTTTGGATTTAGACTTAGATCAGTAGATACATTTTTGGCTGCTTGTGTTTTATAGCCCCAGCACCCCTATATCCCACAGTTATGCACTGGAAGGAGTCTATACTCCTTTACTGCAGGGCAAACCTAAAGAAAGCACATTTTGGACAGCAGCTGTCATGGCTGATTCACTACATTTGGGGTAAAAAGGAAATCTGACTATTCACTGAACTATTCCTTTAATGCTGCATTTAGCTTGCTCTCATTGCTGTATGTAGGGTTTTGGTATGCTGTATGTAGAGCTGCTCTGAGATCAGGTCAAACCATACCTAAAGCTTGTTCTCAGCTTATTTTGTGACCAAGAGCTGTTTCAGATGTGTAGTGAAGCAGATAGCTCGAGAACCACAAGTGCAAAGTATTCAGAGTTGTTGCGCTGGGTCACGCTGCCATTCAACAAGGCAGTAAACCACAAGCATGCGTCAGTAATTCGTCACTGATCCTGTAAAGCAGTCGATCATTTGTGGCACGAGAGCATTCCCAGAGGATGACTGGAATGTGTGTGTTTGTATATTCATGACTTACAATGTTAGGAACTACAGAATGGTGTGGTTTACAGAAAGTTCTGTTTAGTGTCAGTTTTTTAGTCTTTAGTGTTCAATTGCTAGTGTTTAGGGTTAGATTTCATGTGTTTAGTATTAAATTCTTAGTGTTTAGTGTTCGATTGTTAGTGTTTAGGGTTAGATTTCATGTGTTTAGTGTTAGATTCTTAGTGTTTAGTGTTCGATTGTTAGTGTTTAGGGTTAGATTTCATGTGTTTAGTGTTCGATTGTTAGTGTTAAGTGTTAGATTGTTAGTGTTTAGGGTTAGATTTTATGTGTTTAGGGTTAGATTCTTAGTGTTTAGTGTTAGATTGTTAGTGTTTAGGGTTAGATTTTATGTGTTTAGGGTTAGATTTCATGTGTTTAGTGTTTGATTCTTAGTGTTTGATTCTTAGTGTTTAGTGTTAGATTCTTAGTGTTTAGTGTTCGATTGTTAGTGTTTAGGGTTAGATTTAATGTGTTTAGTGTTAGATTCTTAGTGTTTAGTGTTCGATTGTTAGTGTTTAGGGTTAGATTTCATGTGTTTAGTGTTCGATTGTTAGTGTTAAGTGTTAGATTGTTAGTGTTTAGGGTTAGATTTTATGTGTTTAGGGTTAGATTCTTAGTGTTTAGTGTTAGATTGTTAGTGTTTAGGGTTAGATTTTATGTGTTTAGGGTTAGATTTCATGTGTTTAGTGTTTGATTCTTAGTGTTTGATTCTTAGTGTTTAGTGTTAGATTTTTAGACATAAGATTTTAAGATTTTTAGAAATAAGATTTTAAGATTTTTAGACATCTTTTACATAAAGATACTTGTATATTTAACCCTTTAAATGAAAAGGCTAAACAATATCTTTCAACTCTCTCAGTAGCAGTCCCAAGTCTCTGTATCAGATGTTCACCCTCTGTTCCGACCTTTATTTTAAAATGTACTTTTATGATTTGGCCTTCAAAAATAGCAATCAGATGTTATTTAAGTTAATAGATGTATGTGTTCTGTTGGTTTATGTTTCCTTTCTTCACTGATGTTAATCTTTTATGACTAACCTGTTCCTCTTATCTCACTAACCAGTTCTTAAGTTTCAATATTATCTGTTTAACTTCTTCGTTTTCACTTCTTGTCTCTCCCTTTATTTTTTATTTTTATTTGATATATTTTATGATTTCATTAGTTCAAATCACAACGCCAGTGGTTAAATCTGATCTAGACATAAATACTACCTACTTTATAGCAAATAACATAAAATACTCTAAGACCTGTTTCTGAATGTTTTGTAAAATGTCAATAAAACAAAATTCTAGAATTTGTAAATTCCCTTGACTGATTAAAGTACAACAAATGACTTGGCTGGCCACAACACACTCTCAAAAAGTTGGGACAGGGCAAAATATGTTTTTCATTACACATATAAAATACAATTAGGTATTTTATTATTAGATATATACATAATGCACATATATGAGGACCTTATGTAATGATATTATATGAGACAAGTTTGTGTGTGTCTACAAGAAGCAAATTAATAGACGCTCTCATTCTGTTGTTCTTTAAGTCAGGTCAGGAGGTTTGTGGTTTGGAGGTTTTGGCCTAATTTCAGAAAGAGAAGCCTCTTGTTCGTGAGATATAAACACACTTCGCAAACAACCACATCTGCTCCAGGCCAGCGATAATTTCTCTTCTTTTGTTTCACATGAGTATCTAATTGTTTATACAAAATGTTCAGGAATGCTCTGACTCTTATTACCATTTGTGTACATGGCTTAAATGTAATGCTTCACATTCAGACAAGTTATAGCAAAGAGAACAGCCTGAAAAATGAAATATAATCATATCCTAGGGCCAATGTTTCCAACAGAAACATGCAGTGTGCTGTACTAATACAATTCATAAACTACTGCTATAATAATAACAATAATAATAATAATACATTTAAGATATGCTTATTTGTATATGAAATGGAATATAGATGAAGAAAAATAGCTTCTGGTAACGGCCTCGTGAGTGGTGAGTTTTGCCTGGGTTTGGCAAACAAAATTACGTCACCATACAAAAACAAGTGAAGATATTGCATAGGAGATTTGTTCACCATGTTGGACATTTGCCAGCATCGCAAACTCAACAAACAAGTCTGTGACACCATATGATTGGTTGAACCAATCACAGACCATTTGTGATTGGTTGGCACTTGACAGCCCGTGATTGGATTCCATGTACACATGATGGATGAATCTGAAAGACAACATAAGCACCACCTCCTCCTATTCCTCAAGTGCATATTTGAACACAAAAGCTTTTGTCAAGATAACTAAAGAAATACAAACATTGACAAAGAACATTGCTCCCAAATGTTTTTCTTTATTTTTTCTATTTTATTTTTGTTGTGCTGCATTTCTTGGTGACACCTTTTGTGTGCTATATAAATGAAAGGGACTATTTATCCTTGGACAAAAGATTAAAACAAACTACATTAAAACCCAAAGAAGGCACCCTGCCACATTCAACCTTGTGCAAAATTTTAACAAATAATAGCATGTTTTGCGTCCCCATCTGACCACCCCACAAGCGAAAAGGTTCAGCTTATTCAGACCCCCTCCCTAAGATCATGTTAAATTTATAAACATTTATATCACGGAATGGGGAAAAGTGCCTTCTGGCTTCCGATTCATGCGGACTTCAAGGACTCATGAATCATTGTTTTTAAGAAAATGTCTCTTCACTGGCCATACAGTCAATATGAAATAGAAACTAAATGGCTCGTCTAGAACCTATCATAGTTGTGAGGTCACAGGCATGAACACACGATTCCCAACTGAGCCTAAAGCAGTTTGGCCCCGCCCATTCATACTTAAATTATAAGGAGTGTTTCAGCCCAGACAGCTATTCAAATGAGGAAAAAAAACAGTGTAGTCAATCAGAACAAAGATCAACAACAACAGCCAGTAATGACAATGACCTGGTCGTGTGAAAAGCAAGTACTACTGATTTTTACATAAAACCCAGACAAATGTTACAAACAGGAAAATCAAGTGAAAATAAAATTGCTGAATACACATTTAAATTTGTTCAATCAGGCTAAGGGAGCTAAGGGTATTCAGGATGCTTGCACAATACACAATTTGTAGTGATTAGATAGAGACATTTGCATATGTCAGTACTGCCAAGGCTGAGAACGATGACAAAATATACCCATACATAGCTTTAATACCAAGCTCACTGCAACCCCAAAGGAAAAACTTCCCCTCCACGAAGAAATTAGCTTCATATTGACAAACTTCCCCCGATTTTTCAAGAGAACAAACCAGTAGACCATCCATGAAACCTTCCAATATTACGTAAGCCTGGGCCTTCATAAAATTCATAAAATCCTCAAAAAATACACACACACAGAAAACTCATAAAAGAGGTTTAAAAGCTGGATGCACTGAGGCAGTACATTTCCAAGTCCGTCTGAATGCATACTTCCTCTCAGGAAAAGGTGACGAAGTGAAGGCCGACAATAAAGCAAGAGACAGGGGTCAAGGTTGCGACCTCTGACGTCAGATTGGTCCTCAGCGGTAAGCTGGCAATGAATATTTACTCTCCAACATCAAGGCTTCAACAGAAAGGGACCAAGGGAGATCCCAGGGTTCAGTGGGCCATTCCTTATATTCCACTATATACCTTCATGGACGCCTGTCCACTATGTCAGTCTAGCTGAAGGTGGCTGCATTGGTTTTAGGGTACTTGATATTAATTATGACCAAAGGCTCTATCTGAAAATACATGCATTGAGAAAAACTTGGTGTATTGTTTTTATGGTCTATATTTAATGGTGGTATATATTTCCTCCAGTCAGTCAGTCAGTCAGTCAATTTTATTTCTATATTGCTTTTTACAACTGACAGTCACAAAGCAGCTTTACAGAATCCAGGTTCGAGCCCCTAATGAGCAAGCCAAAGGCGACACAGCTTAGGAAAAATGCCCTAAGCTATAAGAAGAAAGCTCTGTAGACTCAGAAGAGTAACCCATCCTCCTCTGGTTGACACCGGATAACAATAACAACCAAAAGAAAAAAAATCTTTTCTTTCTGATTTCTAGTGTCGGTATTAGCTAAAGGCATAAACACAGAGATGGCATGTGGTAGCTGAACTAGTCTGGGCCAGGTGTGTTTTCAGTGTACTTTTTTATAGCTGAATGTGTACCAAAATAATTGCATCATGATTTAAGGATCATTCCCTAAAGAATTGTAATCAAACTGAATCATTGGGTTCAGATATTTACACTCCAGCTAAATCACATAGAGAATATTCACTAGAAGAACATGCATCAAGCTGGCCTCTGCTGACCTGAATGAATCATAGGCCTAATGGCGAATCTGAAGTGCTTTTGTATTTGGAATACGGGCAAATCGTACTGAAAGCAAATAAAGGGGATTTGACTAAGAGGTAAGTATTTAACAGTTTGCGAATGCCTATCGCTTACACCTAAAGCCCGTATTACATTACACAAGTTCTAACCCAAATTATAGCCTCGCTGGCTATGTTTTTTAGCAGAGGAAAACACATTTAAACATTTACATTTTAAAAAACACCAATATAAACTGTCACTTCCCTTTTGTATGTAGGGAATAAAGTATACAATCAGTCCCCCTCATGCTCCCAAAACAGCTCTGACTGTGGTTCACACCACACCTTTCTATCATAGCCAGCATTACATTTATGTACAACAGTTGCTCTTCTGTGGGATTTGGGGCTAACAGGCTAGCATTCATTCCCCTCACACATCAGTGAGACTTGGGCACCCATGACCTTGTCAGCAGTTCAGTAGTTGGCCTTTCAGGGCCACTTTTGGTAGGTACTAAGACCTGCATTTCGTCTAAAGTTGGCCCTTGTCAAAATGGCTAAAGTCCTTACCCATTTTTCCTGCTTCCAGCACATCAACTTTAAAAACTGACTGTTCACTTTCTGCCTAATCTATCACACCCCCTGACAGGTGCCATTGTAATAAGACACAAAGATAATTAATGTTGTTCACTTTACCTGTCAGTGGTTTTAATGTTATGGCTGATCAGTGTTGCTATGTATGTGATACTACTAGTCATTACACACTTACACATAAATGTGTACACTTCAAAAAGTAATGTAAGTTACAAAAATGACCTTGAATCATTGAAAAGAGTGAGATTCTCAGCGAGTTGTATTATATTAGCATTATAAAATTTGTGTAGTGCAGCAATGCCACTAAATCGGCCAATTGACTTCATGCCAGGACAATAAAATGTGAAGATTGTTCTGCTTTTTGTTTATGTGAGGATGACAAAGCAGTTTGGACCGAAAGCCACGACATGCCTGTCAGCCTGCTGATGAATCACAAAATTCATACATTTCTGTTACAGATGAACTCCAGCGATCTACAAGCTGCATGTCCTCACATGAAACAGGGCCACCGGAGTTTCCTTTTATCTGATGGAGTGATTTTAAAGGAGTGCCCCTGGCTGTATTTACAGCCAGCATGCAAAGTGCTGTGTGAAGCAGCCTGTGTCTCACTCAGCTCTGTGTTCTGGCTAATGATTAAACTGTGCTCATTCTGAAGCAGCACAGGGTGAACAGCTGATCCTCACCCAGCATTAGTCTTAGAAACAGGTAAAACACACACATATCATTTCATGCCCACACACAGTCTCACTCTCATTTTCTGTCTCTCTCGCTCTCAGTTTTTTCTTCTTTGCCTGCTTGTTTCTCTCTCTCTCTCTCTTTTTCTCTCTCTCTCTCTCTCTCTCTCTCTCTCTCTCTCTCT
>JBBPDA010155348.1:0-44024 GCA_037974385.1 Arnoldichthys spilopterus | reverse complement strand
ACCAACGGCGCCCGGGGAGCAGTGTAGTGGGACGGTACCTTGCTCAAGGGTACCTCAGTAGTGCCCGGGCTGGGACTGGAACCTGCGACCTTCAGGTCCCAAAGGCAGTGTCCTAACCACTAGGCCACCACTGCCCAAACAAAACAGTGCTTATTCTCTGAGATGCATAGTCACATTTCCATGATGCAGATCATATTTTCGCATTGTAATATAATAATTCAGTGCATTGTTACACCCTTAATTACACAGTACAGTGCGGTCGTTTACAGGTTCTCTATAACTGGTGTAAATTTTGTAATTGGTCATTTCATGATTTTTTCAGGAGAGGTTGTGCTATACATTTTAAATAATTAGACTAGTCACTCAAAAAAGTGTCATTCATCATAAGCATATAAACAGTGTTCTTTGTGTTTTTGTGTTAGACAGTATTTTAGTACCAGCTTGTTAACATGGACTGGGGCAAAGGCACGTATGGTTTGAGTGCACTACTGAAGTGTGTCAGTCTCAGCCAGAGAAGTAGAGACAGCCTCCACATTAAAATCACCACAGCTCTCAGAACCTCACCTCACCTCTTACAGAGGACCTGAACTGTGCAGTCAGTGGAATCTTCAGAAAAAGAGTATTACAATAAATAGTCAACAGCAATAACATATAGTGTATTTTCCTAGTCTGAAACATAAGCCAAAAACTGGGTGGTCGCAAAAAGTCACGTCACGGAGGCTGAAACGTCGAGATACAGGGTAAAAGTCCTAATTAGCTTGACTAATAATACATCTTCTTACTGTAGGTAGGTGCTTGGATCCTACAGTCTGGAAGCTCACTTTGAACGATCAGAACGAGACTAGTAATAACTGTAATAGTGACTGGGATAATGAAGGTCCCGTCCTTTTCTTTGATAGCATTGCGACTTCAAATTGACCCTATGGCGTCTCATTTTCCTCCCACTGATGCTAATTCAGGCACATCAGCAGGGATTGAGAGAGAGAGAGAGAGCATGAGAGAGAGAGATTATATTATGTGTATGAATGTAACAGGCATATATAAAGATATTTTCATTCATTAATTATATATACACATATAAATACACACACACACACACACACACACATCTATATCTATCTATATATACACACATATATACATACATATACATACATATATATATATATATATACATACATACATACATACATACACACACACACACACACATTATACATACACACATACATACATATGGTGTATTTGTATTTACTGTAGTTTTGTTGTATGTTTGTGGGCTCTAGTTTCTAGTTACATGAATGAACAGAACAAAATGAAGCACAGTCTACAGTCATTGCCTGGATTCTTCTCTTTCATTCAAAATTCAACTTCCTATAAGCAGCTTTTATGTTTTTCTCACTGGTTGAGCATTATTTGCTCAACACTGGTCCCATGACTTCTCACTCGTGTCACATGCCACATTTGTCCGAACAGAAAAAAAAAAGGCCACCACCATTGATCTGACCGACATAAAAAGAAAACATTTCTCCATCCTCTGAAGAACAATGAGGGTATTTATGACAAAACCCCATTGCCATTGTCAAACAATATCAAAGTATCTTAAAAGCATAGGATTTTTCTTACATTTTGACATCTGTACTATAGTCTGCAGACTGCGTTAGTGTAGTACTGAAGCTACAAGAGGTAGACCCTCACCAATTAGCACTGTGCAAACCACAGTCACACCTGCCTCAAACCATGCTGAGCTGATGAGTAATCTTAAATAGACCTGTTAACCAACACTGCATGGTATAGCGTCAGTACATACAAGGTTCAAGAACGCTGACACTGTTGTTTTAGCTATGTACACTCCTGTCCAGTGAGAACACTTGGTAGATGGATGCCCATGAGCAAATGTCAAATACGCTTTTGGCGTAAACCGGATGTTGACTCATTGCCCCAGCTCTGGCTACTCATGTATGAAATATGACAGTAAATATGACAGCCAAGGCCTCGGGCCACTGTGTGTAGCCCATTAAAGAAGAAGCATGACGCAACACGGACGAACGTGTTAAATCATCAAGTAGACCGTGAGCCTCCATTCTGTCTTCAGCAGATGTTTACTCTACAAAAATAAATGGTTCCTCGCTCTCACTCTTTTCGTCTATGCACCTTCATCTGTCATTCACGGTTGTACATGAAGTTGGGACACTAATGGACAATTGACCTGTTTTGCTGATTTTCTCTACAGAGAACACACTGCTGCATATTTGAATACACAATTAGTGTTTAACTACTAAATACATTTGAGGAAAACTGACAAAACTAAAAAAAAATGAGGCCTGTGCAAAAGTAATGGCACATGTATCCGTTTCCAATATGTTCGACTCTGCGAATGAATAAACGCTGTAGATGATCCACTCATTTTCACTTCAAATCAACAAAATGTGACCATACAGTAAATGAACTGTTCTCCCAAAGCCACCAATATAGTGTGACAAGTTGTGTTTTCTCTCTTCTCTGTTTTTATTTGTCCTTGCAGAACAATATGATAACGAGAGATGCCACTGGTCCGCTACCAGGTATCAGTACTGGTCTGGTATCAGCAAAAAAAAAAGGCTGGTCACAAAAAGGCAGAAATGGTTGCAAAACAGTAACAAAATTACATAAGAAGGATAGGGATTACATCTGCACTCAACTGTGTGCACTGTTGAGTCACAATACATAGCTCTCAGCTGTTTTCTGCCTCCATTATATAATCAGAATTAAAAATAGGTCGCTCACAGTTTAGTTAAGCTGATCAATATATGTAGACCAACTAAAAGAGCACCCATTTCTAATCAAAGTCAGCCACCTACGAAGCACTCCACCGTGTGTTCTGCCAGTACCTAAAAGCAGCATACGGCTTTCGGATGAGAGAAGTAGAATCGGCTTCTGGGAACTCCACAAACGTTTTTCCAGAGAATTTCTGCATAGTTTGATTGTTAAGACGTAAGCCAAGTGATTTAGAGTAGTTGCTATGAAATGGGTCATTGTAAAGGAAGGTACTAACTCTTCACAGTGTTGGTGATAGGAACCAAGGGTCATAGCATTTAATATCCATTTTATTGTTTACTATACAAAACGCACAGTGAAACTCAATATGATTTTATATGTAATGTTAATAATGGTAAATGGCAAATTAGAAAAAATACATTTCGTTTGGAGACTGTATTGCCGTTGCCCTGCAGTGGCTTGTCCTCCTGTTACCACCGCTGTAAACCAGTCTGATATTTCATAGCAAACCACTCTGAATATTTTTATATATATATATATTTATATCTTAAACATTTTATTAGGCATCTTGAGGGTGGGGTGGGGGGTGGGGGTTGACTATTAAAGCAACATTAACCCTGACCTACTGTCACTTCCCCATTATTCTGCATGATAAAGTTGGGCCGTCCCTACCGATTACATTGGTATTGTATTACACTCGTTTTAGACAATTAATCAAGTAATTTAAAAAAAAAAAAACAAGCGATAAAAATGGATGTAAATGACCAGTGACAAATCAGGCATTGCATTTGGAAAACAAAAACAAAAAAGCTTAAAAAGTCTTTAAACAAGGCAAAAATGCACAAATGGGCGTGTCCATCAGGCTCAGTCTCTTACTATAAGGGAGAGCAGTAGGAGAACTTTAAAATAGGCAACATCATTATGCAAATTACCAATTAATTACATTCAAAGAAGACTAGTTACTAGCAACAACTCTAGACACATCTAACACAACAGTATCACTTAGCCTGACTTTCCTGCTACACAGTGCTGTTCACAGCTGATTCCTAACAGAAGCACTGCTTCAGAGAAAGCTCTTATGCAGGAGCAGTGCGGACTGCTTTCCCAGGCAGTCTGGGGTCTGTGACGGTGTTGAGAAATCAAGGGAATGGCACGGAGTGAGCTGTGCCAGCAAACTGTCCCAAACAAACAGTGCTTATTTGTGTGATCGCTTACTGATCAGGTCATAAAAAAGGAGCAGCACAATGGGACCATACTGAGGCTGTCACATCTCCCTTTCTCCCTCATGCTTTTTCTCATACACCAGCAAAGCAACATCTATTCAGTTGACTGTGCTTTTTAGTACTATCACTTTCATACAAGCCCCACACTTGTGTAATGCACTGCTTCTTCCACCGTGGCTCCTGTGACAGCCAAAGGCAGGATTTGTTGATAATCTGCTTATCCTTCACACACAGAGTCACTCACCCTCCTTTTTTAGCAACCACAAGGATCCCCTTTCCTGACAGACAAAGTTAATAACCCTTTGTTGATCTCTGGTGTCCTCATCCTCCATCACTGCTACCAGTGTCCTCGGAGTTCAGTGCTGGTTCCCTGTGCTTTCTGTGCATGAACTGCTTCTTCACCACTCCTCCTCTTTCAGACCTGCTTTAGTTTGCCATTTTGCTCTTCTGAATAATCACAATCTCACACCTTCGAGGTTAACTAGCCTAGCATGGGTGCAGGAGGGTTGGAGGTAAAACAAACCAGAAGTGTTTTTTGGCATATTTCCAGCAGAAGAGCAGAAATGAGGTGAAGCATTTGCTCATTCAAGCAAACAACCAACCAAACCAAACCACAACTCGCACGCAGCTCCTTCACAAAGTGCTGGGACTTCAGCGCAGTGCGTCCAACAACACAGGGCTGTGGTGTGAGCTCTATCATTTTAGGGATCCTCCAAACCTCTGGCAGATGTCTACGTTTATTCGGACGTGTTCTCTGTGTTTGTTTCTATGTGTGGTCTCGGCAGAAGCGCGCTAGTCCTCGTAGCTAGCAGGATAACGCTGTTTATTTGATGTAAACAACGCAAACCGCGCGCAACAACAACAAAAAAACAACCCACAGCAACATTTCACTGAGCCAGGGAATGAATTAAGATAATACTCACGGAAAACACGTCTACATCCGTGGCAGCCATGATGGGGAGTGTGTATGTGTGTGTGTTGACTGGGAACTGCCCTCTCTCTCTCTCTCTCTCTCTCTCTCTCTCTCTCTCTCTCTCGCTCTCCTCCTCACCCTGTCTCACCCTCCCTCAATATGGCTCCTTCCTGGAAACTCCCTACGGCCTCAGGAGCGTCATTCTCTCTCACGCAGGTGGGGACGGGGCTCTCTAAGAAAGAAACACAAAAACAAACCCCAATCTCTCACACACACACACTTCACCACCATAATCCGCCGTGACACGAGTTTTCATACGAGTTTATGCGCCCCCGTAACGCGGAAGAGTGAGCGGCGAGCGCCACAACGCGGGTGTCGATGGGACTTGTAGTGTTATCGCCACAGCGAGGAAACATCCGTCTAGCCTGTTACACTGACAGCTTCACACGAGGCTGGGTGTACAGGAGAATCACATAGCAAATTATATATATATAGTTTATGATCTTTTATTATTCATGATTCATTGTTATTATTTTTATTATTGTTGTTTATGTTTGTTTTTTTACTTATTATTTTACATTTCTCCTTTTTCTTTTTAAATAGATACTACTACTACTACTAATAATAATAATAATGATTATGATGATTATAATAATAATAATGGTGATGATGATGATGATAATAATAATAATAATAACGTTATTTTTATTTAATTAAGAAAATGATTCTACACTACATGTGGCCTATAATATGACATACTCAATCGATAAAACATATCTGTATATAAACATTATTATTATTATTTTAATTTTTATTTGTTTATGCATGTTCTGTTAAGCTAAGTCACAGTATTATTTTTTATTTTAGTACTGAGTGTGTTGCGCGTGAATTCGTTTGAGATGTGAGGGAGATTTAGAGCCTCAGGTGCTCTTTACTCCGCCTGCACGTTTTATTCAAATCACGTCTACGTGTACACCCGGAACTGGCCGCTGCAGGTGACAGCCTCAGGTGCTGTGGAACGCGGGGCAGGACGGAGGACGGAGGACGGAGGAGCAAAAGCGCGCAGTGCCGTCGTGTTCTCAGCCACTGGGGCCAAAATGGACATCTCTCAGGAGGCGATATTGACGGCGCTGATCGAAAGAGGGGGCCAGGTGCGGAACACGGAGCTGCTCGGCAAGTTTAAAGCGCTGTTAAACTGCAGCGACCCGGGGGAGAAGAAACGCAACCGAGACCTTTTTAAGACGTTCGTGAACAACGTCGCCGTGGTGAAAGACATCGAGGAGACCAAGTACATCGTCCTGAAAAAGAAATATCACCACTTACTATCGCCAGACCGGGACGGAAGTGCTCAGGAGAAGGAGAGCGAGGAAGATCAGCTGAGCGAGTTGGGACTACGCCCGAGAGGAGAAGACAACAAGGAGGACAGGAGCGCTGAAGGTGAAGAAGCTAACGCACCTAGGCTGACCAAGCCAGAAGAGCGAGTTCAGCCAGATACAGAGCACGACTCCTCAAACGCCACCCAGCCACGTTCCCCCATAGAGCTGGCCTTCGAAAGGGTCAAGTCTGTGGACGTCAAGGCCAAAAGGACCATGCAGTTTGTGGTGCCGCTCAAGGCAAGCCCAGATGACACCCAGCAGCATCGGCCTGGGATTCCTGGCAAGACCCAGGCAAGTGCCCATAAGCCATTTGCACTGCCATTAAGAATGCCTCCAGTGATGATCACCCCTGTTCCTGAAGAGAAAGCCCCCCTGGAGCATTTGACACCATCTAGGCCTCCTCCTTTGATCCTTAGCCCTAGTCCTGAAGAGAAAGCCCCCCAGAAGCAATTGACACCATCAAGGTCAATGCTTGAGCCTCCTAGTTCACCCAGATATAAGAGGAGGCCATCTACAGACAGCATGGCTAGCGCCAGTTCACCACAAACCAGGAGACACTGCAAAAGCATGAGACCAGTGGATGAGCCCAAATACGCCGAAACGTTCCCACTAGATACCACAGAGCGCGAGTGGTTGGTGTCATCTGCAGTGGGCCACTGGGGTCTGTACTACAATATGTCATTATTGAGTGATTTATATGCCTGTGGTTATACTCAGTTCATGCACTACTACATTCTTTCTCACTGTGCTTCACTGTCTAGCAGCTGGATTTTTGTAGGGTAGCATTTTCCCACATCAGACACTGTTGGCATCACTTTTACAAGACCTAGCAAATGAATAGAGTTTAGCTTTCATTTTCCAATATTACTTGTCAACTTAACCCCTTAAATTTTCAGGACCTGTGTGTCGGCCCACGTTTCTGTTCCTCCCTCCCATAACGGCCCTTTACAAAATGAAGGTGAAAGAAAAGGTTCTTGATATCATAGAAGAGCCATTTTTGGTTTTCTAAAGATCCTTTCAATTGACGGTTCTTTAAGGAACCATTTTTGTAATTGAGATTAGTTGAGTATGAATGATATTTTTAATGGAAGAACCCCTCAGTAGGTAAAGTTTTTTTCTTTATGTGACCTTTAAAGGGTTCTTCACACACACATCAGCTTACATAAATGGTTCTTTAGGGAACTCAAAGGGTTCTTTTGTGGCAGCGCTCAGTCCCCTTAGCGGCAGCATTTTAAGAAGTGTACATTGTTAATTATTGTTTCTTAATGAGTCCTTAGATGGACCCTTAAACCAATCAGCCATAACATTAACACCACTTGCCTAATATTGTGTCATTTTCTTTCATGACACCAATGTCATGACCCAGTGTCAACCAGAGCAGGATGGATTCCTCTTTTGAGCCTTGGTTCCTTCAAAGTGTTCTTCCTACAGCTTAGGGAGATCTAGAAATAATATTGACTTGACAATGCAGGTCTGATTGTGGTGCATGTGCTAGACCTTTTCTTATTAGTCAGAATTAACCTTTTTGTGCTACAGTAGCTCTTCTGTGGGATTGGACCAGACAGGCTAGTCTTCGCTCTTCATGTGCATCAGTGAGCAGTGGGCACCCATGCCCCTATTACCGGTTCAACAGTTGTCCTTCCTTGGATCACTTTTGGTAGGTACTAACTACTTCATACCTGGAACACTCCCCAAGACCTGCCATTATGGATCTAGCAGCACACTCAGTCTTCACCCTGGTGCAGTGGTGCAGATCTTTACACTTCTCCATTTTCCTGCTTCAAACAAATCAACTTCAAGAACTGACTGTTCACTTGCTGCCTAATATCACCCCTTAATATGTGAGATAAGATATTATTTACATTCCCTTCATATGTCAGGGCTTTTAATGTTGTGTTTGATTGGTGTAGAAGTGGCAATAGTAGTGGCAGTTATCACCATTGTTGTATATCAGAATTTGGCTTTGTAAGTAGAAGGGGCAATAGGTTAGTAGAAGTTTGGTCAGAGTCTTGTCCTGTGAATAAAAACATACACTATGTCTAAAGGTAGCCATCTGCGGATGGTTTGGCAGGCTCCTGTCAACTCAGCTACTTTAAAGGTCACTCATTGCTGACATTGCTGGTTTTTGGTTTGAGCACACTCAGCTTATATCACTCCAGTAGAAAAGCACTGCCAATGGAATGGAGCTTTGCCACACATGAGCCTAAGGTCACCATGCCCAATGCCAAGCATCAACTAGAAGGGTTATAAGGCTCTTTAGCATTGTGCTGTTGATCCAGCTCCATCCAATGCCTTTGGTATGTGTTTGCGATGTACAACCAACCAACATCAGTACCTGAGCTTAAACTCTTGTGACTAAATGCAATCAAATCCTAACAGCCAGCGTAAAGCCCTCCCAGAAAAGTAAATTCCGTTACGGCAGCAAAAGGAGCATATACTCCTAAACAATACCCTTGATTTCAGATGAAACCCTGAATTAGTTACAGTGTACTTTGGATGTATAGGCACACTTTGTCACTGCTGGATGCTGAAACAAGCAGGAAAAAGTCAGAAGCACTCAAAGCTGCCAATATAGAATGTAAATTGAATAAAAATGTAATTCAATTGTTAACAATGTAATTGAATATGTAATTATGTAATTTCAAGCGAATAGAAGGCCTATGGGCTGTAAATGGCTATTTACATTACATTTCATTTGTCTCAAGCAAACTAAAATCTGATGAAGGAACTCTAACAAATGCATGTATGAATGGTATATTTGATCATCCCCACAGGTCTGGTGTACGGCCACCTGCTTAATGACACTCAGCTGGCAGAGAAGAGGGACTTCATATCTGGCTTCACAGCCCTCCACTGGGCGGCCAAGTGTGGCAACAGCGACATGGTGTGTAAACTCATCGAGATGTCCAAGGAAAAGGGCAAGGGCGTGGATGTCAATGCCAAAACCCATGCTGGTTACACACCGTTGCACATCGCTGCCCTTCATGACCAGGGGTACATCATAAATCTTCTGGTCAAGAGCTATAGAGCCGACCCTAACATCCGGGACAACAGTGGGAGGAGGGCGCACCACTACTTGCACAAAGGCATGTCTGCAGACCTGCGGGAGCTGCTCGGAGCACCAAAGGCCAAAGCCCAAGACCCAGAGCCCCAAAAGATTGAGGAACCTAAGGCCCACAGACATTCTCACACCATCAGCAGACTCTTCGAGCCTCATCCAGCTGGCTACAGAAAGAAACCCAAGGCCAGGGCCTCCTTTCTGTCTGTGGCCGAGGAAGCGAGGGACGAACGGGACACTTCATCCTTACACAGGGTTCGGTCTGACGTGTTTTCATAAAGATTCCACATGCAGTATTTGCACAACACTGATCCCTTAGACTCAAAGGGTAAAGTGAGTTTTAAGATTAATAACTGAATGTTAAGCCTGAAGTTTAAGGGGTTCATTTAGTACTTTTGATTTAATATTCAAATATTAATCTTTTTATAAGATTTATTATTCCAAATGTTCTATCTGTTATTTGGTATTGGGGTGAAAGGGATTATTTTTATTTAATTAAGGTTTCTTTAAAGATCTACTCAGTTCTCAGTGTGTGACTGGAGGAACTATGTTCCCCAAGGAGTTCCAAGAGTGGAAAAATAAGGGAAAATTGGAACTTTAACTACATAAATTACTACTTTAAGCACATAGTTAATGTTTATTTGCCATTTCTAATAATCCTAAATTTATATTATTATTATTATTATTATTATTATTATTATTATTGTGTGAAAGCACTGCTGTTCCTGCTGAATGTGAGCGAAGTGTTGCCAAAGTCCTATGGTTGTCAGTGGTCTAGTTTAATTCATTTTCTAATTCTGACACTGAAGAGTCAGAATATCATGAATGAGGGTCACAGGGGCAGATTTAACTAAATACTGGTCTGAATTAAAATATTAGTATAAGCAAACTAGAGGCATGGATACTTAATATCTAAGCTGCATCAGGTTCTCCTCCTGCATGCAGCTCTCCATATTTGCATTTAACATAAGGATTAGTCTAATTATACAGATTATACAGTATATAGCTTATTGAGGTAACCAGTAACCATGGTGTGATGGTTAAAACAAATCTACCCATCACATGTAAATATTTACCTACAGAAAAATGATTTGTGGGGTGAGTTTAAGGATCAATTTTAAGTATGTGATGGGCTGCATAAAGCTGCCTGGTGAGACATACTGTGTTACTGGCCTTGATACTAAGTTTGCATGCTTATTGCAAAATCTAGACTGTTGATTGGCTGTCTAAATTGCATTCTGAATCTCATTCATTTCAGCTCTGCTTGATTAGTGTACAATCCAATGCCAAATAGACCCACGTCCAGCACTTCACCCCCATTTCTTCCACTTTTGCTTCATAATTAAGGGTTTAAAATTATCATTCAAGAATCAGTATCAAAGTCAGTGTATCAGTATTGGATATGTGTTTAGCTATTTGTATTGGTGGTAGTATTTATTCTATGGATTGTCTAAGTCAGTGGTCTTCACTCAGGGCCTCAGGGCCCCTCAGATGTGCCACATTTTTGGGCCTCTCATATGTAAAAGTGAAAGTGTCTATTTGTCATTGTGAACACACTTAAACGCCACAATGAGCTCAGTATGGCCGGAAGTTGAGCCTGCGATCTTCAGTTCACAGGGGCAATGTCCTAACCACTAGGCCTCCACTGCCCACATTGTCCATATCACAAAATGCATTGCGAGTTAGGTTGTACATATATGTGGAGACCTGGGTTGAAGACCACTGATATATAAAATAATATAGCATGCAACACGGCAGATTTCTTACTAACCTGCAGGTGTAAATGTACATTTTTACATTTTTTTTCTCCAGAATCAGACGCAATACTAAATCTATTATTCTTGAAAGTGAGTGCTTATTTGTCATTGTGAATGCAGCACAGCACACAGTGCACCACAACAAAATGTGACCTCTGTATTTAACCCATTCTGCAGGTTGTCGGTTCAAATCCTGGACTGGTACAAGTACCACCAAGGTACCCGTGAGCAAGGATTCAAGGATGGTAGATAAAATTCTGTGTCTGATTCTGGAGAGAGCAGCTTTTGTTTACTGAAGTGTCTAAAAATGCATTTACGCTGACACTGTGAAAAGCAATCAAATAGCTTGTTCTTGTTTTACATAGACTGTTTGAGCAGATGTGCATTAACCACTTCTATTTAAAACACCCTACATTCTTTTGCCACTTTATTGGAAACACCAGTTTTGGCATATACACACTGCTGGTTGGAGTCTACACTACATGTATTGATGCAGCTTGTGATGCTAAAACACTTTGCATAACTTAAAATAAATATCTGATTATTATAAAAAATAAATATCTGTCATTATGTAACGCTGTCTTTCTAGTATATGTCTAAACTTTTTGCTGAATCAAGCATGAGGCTGGGGTGGATGCCTGAACACATTAGTCCCTAAGCTTAGTTCCTTAGTTATTTGTCATCCCACCCACTAGCTAGGTTTCCACCCCATCACAACATGCTACCAAGCTTGGGGGGCGAAGGCTGACACGTGCTTCCTTTGAGGCAATGCTATTTCACTGGGCAGCTCAAAACACTTGAAGGAGTGTTGGTGACACAGACAGCCATCTTACCCACACAGAGAGAGTTGAATCCAACTACCCCAGCCACGGATGGCTGAGCTTAGGTCTAGAAATTCAATATTAGATGCTGATGGCCAGATTCCTGCACAGGTTAGTGATTCTCCTGCTCAGACACACTTGATTCAACTTGTCAGTTAATTGCCAGGTTTAGTTGAAATCTTAGTGCAGTGAAAACGCTAAACTTTGCTGGGCTGTGGCCTTCAGGTCTACAGTTTATGGCCGCAAGCTTCCCCGCTTTTCTTGATTTTTCCTCATTTAGTTTTGGAAACCCTTTCATGCTCAGCTGAGCAGAGATGCTTAGGCCTGACAGTAATGTGACCCTGGCTTGGCTTGACTGGCAATGACTGCATTTTGCTAATCTGAGACCAGTTTTTCATGCTCTGCTTCAAAGACTGAGCTGTGGAATAAGCTGTTCTCATGTATGTGTGTGTGAGCAGGACAGCAGCGTCTGTAAGAGCTTTTGCTGCGGTCAGCTCGAGCCCTCTAGGCTGACGTTATAAGAAGAGACCAGGCCGCTCCCATGATGTCATATCCCCTCCAGCTGAAGCGCGGTCTGTTCTCAGCCCCCCTCAGACAGAGCAAATGTTCCTTTTGCTGTATTACTTAAGAGGCAAGCAAGGCTAGTGCCATTTACACCCTTCAAAACATAAAAATCTAAATAAACATGCACATTAAACAGTAGAATATGCAAAATTTCAGTTCAAGTCAAAAGGTTTTTCTGCATGTTACTGAAATCATTACACACTTGTAGTAAATTTAGTTGCAACCTGTACTTTTGGAGGGGAGAGCAATATTAAGTACTATTTTCTGTACCAGCTGACCTACTAATAGCGCTGAAAAATAGAATATTCAAGATCACAGTTGACTGTGCCAGTTTAAATATGTTAGCAATTAGATTCAATTTTAAGGGAAGTTAAGAAAAACTAAATTACAAAAAATAGAAAATATTAAAAAAAAATAGACATTAAGATTTAAACAACAACTTTATATTCTGCATAAAGAATAACTGTATGGTGAAGTGTAGAGTGACATTGTTTAGCAGGTGGCCTTGCATTGCCTTTTATGTTGCTTTCAAATATTGCCAGGCCATTGTGTATTCTGTCATCTCTGTGAAAGTCTTCTGTTCAAGTAACATAGATTCATATGTTTGAAGGTGAAAAGTGAAATTAGTGTTGTTTGGGAGAGTGAACAATCACTGTTATTATGACATTGTCTACTGTGACTAATAACATTCAACAGAAAAAAAGCATAATAAAATTTCTTTACATGGTAAAACTCATTCATTACAGTGAAATGTAGGCTATCTAAAAAAAGATTTTTAAGAGAGATCTGTAGTAGTACATAAACTCTATACATTCATTTTCTAAAGCTTCGGTTTCCAGGTCATGGAGAAGCTGGGGGCCAATCCCAGCTGACTACGGGCCTAAGGTGGAGTACACCCAGGACAGGAGGCCAACACACATAAACAGACAACCATTTACACTTACAGGCAATTTTTTTAGAGTCTCCAATCTCCAATCAAGCAAGCCTTTGGACAGGAAACTGGAGCACCTGGAGGTACCCCACATGAACACAGGGGGAGCTTGAAACTGTGGCTATCGAACCCAGGACTTACTTGCTGTGAGGCGACAGTGCTCACCACTGTGGCTCTCCGTACATGAACTCTTGAGCTATTGAGATTTTTTTGTCTGGTCTCCAAAACCTCTCCAAAAAAAACCTTTAGTAAACAGACCTGACTTTAATATTCAGGCCAACATTGTTTTCAATTTAGAAAATGTATGATCTTTTTTATTACTTGCAATATTCAGTGACTGTTTTATATACAAATCAAACATTCTTAGGCTGAAATCTGTAAATGTCCATAATAGGTATAATAAGAAATGGTGGAGTTCCCAAATAGGAATCACAACCTTAGTCACAGTTGTTGGAGTCTGTAATTTTTTTTTTATTTACTGGTTTCAGTGTTGTTGCACTTTCAAGAAACTTTATCCAGATCCAGTTCAGTTGCTTGATAGAAGACAAGTCACTCTTCCTGATCATCGTCGTCATCACCAAAGGATATAAGGCTGCTGTTCTTCACTCTCACCCCAGACTTTGTAGAATGTTTCCTCATTCTTACTCTTAATCGTTCTACCACAGCTCACTGTAATGCCTCCAGACTTCAGGTTTCTTAAGCATGATCTTCCCATCAGCAGGTGGCTGTTCATCTGGTGGAGAAAAAAACAGCACTTGATGTTTAAATTATGTATAAATTATATGTAAAAACTGTTTCACTGTTTAACAATGAACACTCCTCTGTCTGGACAGTCTATACATGGACACTAAGCCATAACAGCCCATTTGTTTTGTGATGCTGAATGAACCAACTCATTTACATATAGCTGCCCGGTCTTGCTGAGGTGATAAGAAGCATTTGAAATTGGACTTTTTCAGCAAAGAGAACACCGCTAATAGAATGGGATGGCAGCTGCATATGAGCCTAATGTCACCATGCCCAATAAGAAGTGTCTGCTAAAAGGGTATAAAGCCCTCCAGCACTGGAAAGTGCAGCAGTGCAACTGTGTTCTCCTCATCCAGTGTCTTTGGCATGAGATGGAGTTGCAGCTGTGACCTAGAACGAATCATCTAACATCAATATCAATACCTGGTCTCAATTTAATTCAGTTTTATTTATATAGCACTGTTTACAATGGATGTTGTTACAAAGCTGCTTTACAAAATCCGAGTCTGAGCCCCTAATGAGCAAGCCAAGGCGACGGAGGCAAGGAAAAACTCCCTGAGCTAGAGGAAGAAACCTTGGGAGGAACCAAGACTCAGTAAGGGAACCCATCCTCCTCTGGCCGACACAGGATGGCAGTAAAATTAACAGTTAAAGGATGAGGAACAGTCTCAGTTTATGAACGCGGCGTTAGTTCGCTCCATATGTGTCATGGCTACAGTGTAACTGGATATGACCTCACTGGACAGTAGAAGGGGGTGGGGGTGGCTCCTATAGTCCTAATGTAGTAGACGATCTAGTCGACAGCATGGCCTGGTTGGGAGCCTAGGTGATGGTAGGGAGCGCAGCATTTCCTTCCATTCCATTTGCCGTGATGAAGGTCGGTTGGGCTGAACGCATGGTCAGCAGCTCCCCTTGGTGATGATGGTCAAATAAAAGACAAAAAAGAACAATTAGCCTTTTTGGCGTTGGTGTAAGGGTATAAAATAAGCATGACTATGGGCAGACCTCACCATCACAGCCTAGCTAGAAGGGTCAGAGTCAGGAGGATCACAGACAGGAGAGCACCCTGTGACACTAGCACCCCTTCATTCCCACTCATGCCCTTGTGGATGAATGCAATCAAATCCTCACAGTAATTATAGCCCAACATAGTGCTGAAGTTCTGCACCCAATAAAAAGCAAGCAAGCTTGTGGAGCAGCTCTGCCAGCGATACATGAATACAGCTGTGCTAACACCAGGAAACCACTCTGGCAGAGACCTCGCTGTAGACCCTGGGTATTAATAACGCATTCTGTCTCTGTACCAAATGTAAAACTGTGAATTCACCTCAGTGAGGCCTTGTCTGCCAAATGAGCTGGGAAACTAATCTGGGCTGTACATAAACACTGCAGCCATGTGGAGGAACATTGCTTTCTAACTCCATGGGTGCCCTTTATGCTCACGTTTACCATTCGGAGAGTTCTTCATTTCTTTCTTGATCTGCAGGACCTCTTCTGCTCTCAGTTCGACCTTCTTCAGCACCACGACCTGTGGCGTTTCATCCTCGTGCTCATTGTCCTCATCACACGTCGGCAGCGTTTACCTCTGTGAGAAAACAAAGGTGAAAGCCCACTCGGCTGTGATACAGTGTAGCAGAGACTCTCCAGCAAAAGTGTATTACCGTAGAAAAGCACTGACTGGTACCACTCCGTTTAAAAAGAGCGACATGTTTTAACCCTGGCGCTGGCTTTCCGTCATTTATCACTTCCTGTTTGCAATATTTCTAAGCTTAGCTGTGTATCGTTTCATTCATTCAGTCAGTCGGAACAAAAATAAAAATAAACAGACGCTGCACTTGACTTTCTGATATCGCTCTTATACTCACACGCGCCCCCTGCGGTGCGACACGGTACTGTCTGCCTCACCTGGTACCTTTTTCACTGCGGTTCTGTGTCCGATCAGCAAGACTAAATATGTCCCACACGTTCATTAAGGACATTAGCCAGAGTGTGGAAAGTCAGGGTGTATCATAAACGTGTCTGCAAACATTATATTGGCGACAGGCAGACAGCAACATGCGCGCGCGACAATTGCGTGGATCAAGTCAGTGTGTGAGGGAGAGCGCAGGCCGAGGTGAGGTTCGGATGGTTGCTGTCTCATGTCGCGTTTCTGCCCCGTGTTTGAAGGAAATAAAATAATCAAAATGATTGGACTCATATACAAAAAAAACAAAACAAAATTAAAAACACAGACCAGTGCGCACATTTATTTTATATTATCGTTATAATTTTTTTTTTTAAACTTCTCATGATGACAAGCGATGTTCTGCCTCTCCTGCCTCCTCTGACCGCACGTCGCTGGTGCCGACATTCAGTCATGAACAAATAACTTAATGTTACAGTTTTTTTCAGAACAGCTGCTCTGTTACAGTAAGAACAGGGAGTAATGTTTACACTACACCGCCCAAAGTATGTAAACACCTGGCCATCACACTTATATTGTCCATGGTCCATGTTCCAGTTGGCTTTGCTGTGTGTCTGTGGGAATTTGTGCCCCTACACTCAAAAGAGCTATTGTGAATTCAGGCCCTCAAGCTGCATGAGAAGGCTTGGCTTGTGAGTGACATTTCCAGTCATCCCAGAGGTGTTCATTTGGTTTGAGGTAATGACTCTGTTCTGGACCCTGAAGTTCCTTCACTCTAAACTTGTCAAACCATGCCTTTACAGACCTTGCTTTGTGCTCATGCTGGAACAGAAGAGGGTCTTCTACAAACTGTTGCCACCAACTTGAAAGTCTATGAATGGGATGACTGGAAGGGAAAAGGTCCTCACCCAAACCCTGAAAAACAGCCCCAGACCATTATGCCTCCTCCACCAAACTACAACTGCATTCCAATAGGTAGAAATCTCCTGGCGTCCACCAAACCCAGACTTGTCTATCAGACTTCCAGATAGCAAGATTCCTCATTTCAGATAATGTTTCCACTGTACCTGAGCCCAGTGGCAGCATGCTTCACAACACTACAGCTGATGCTTGTCATTATACAGTAATCTTAGGCTTGCAGCTGCTTGGCTATTGAAATGTATTTCATGAAGCTATCAAAGTACAGTTTTGTGCTGATGTTGCTCTCAGAGGCAGTTTGGAACTGAGTGACAAAAGAGGATAGGCCATCTTTATGCACCACCTACTTTTGCAGTTGATTGTGAGTGTGCATGGTCTGCTTCGTGGCAGAGTTATCGCTGCTAATAGATGCTTTTGTTTTACAACAATAGCACTTACAGTTGGCTAGGGCAGACCTAGCAGGGCAGGCAGATAAGCTGACGTCAAAGGTGGCATCCAGTGAGCAACGATCCAATGTTTACCACAATTAAAGTCCCTGAACTCTTGGACCAGTTCTATTGTGAATGTTTGTGAAGATTAAGGTTACATGCTTGATTTAACACACCTGTTAGCAGTGGGTGTGGCTTTAATGCCTGAACTCAGCAGGGCGGTCAATGTACTTTTGGCCTTGTAATGTATGCGTAGAAAGAAGCTTTTTGTTGAAATGTATCTTCACATTTTTACCTCAAATGTCAGTCGGTCAGCCAAGGCTTGTTTGATGTTTAAAGTGTGTTTCTGGAGCTACAAGACTAAAGTAATTTTCAGAAGCTTAGCTAGGAGATAAAGGTAGCTTGCATGGTGCTAGTAGGGTCAAACTGTAAACCACACCTTTTTGTAGATGTACTTTGTATTTATGTGGTGCCACATATTTCTTTAGTTCTTAGCTACATTAGCACCAGCTCTAGTTCAAAGCCTTAAGTAAAAAGTTCACCGCAAAAAAAAAAAAAAAAAAAGAGATCAATGACACCGGAGCAGTCAAGGAGAAAATGCCATTTATTCACATTATAACAAAAACAATGGATTTCATACAGTCCATTTTACAAACAGTGTGCTGAAGTGCTTTGAAGAGGAAAGGTGAACGAAGAACACAGAACATAGCCTCTGGACACTCGAAACACACAATGGCACAGCACAACACATTAAAACCCATTCAGGAAGATTAATGGGATCCACATCACAAATTTACACCCAGTCCCCTCCTCTGTTACACAATGTGTCTCCAATTAAACTGTACAGCTCCAGGCAAGCTGAGGTCGGAATTCTGAAACAAAATCAAACCACTCATAAATGGAAGAGGAGAAAAGGACCGATGTACAAAGGACATCTATATACACACTGCCCATTAAAAGTAGTGAAGAATTAATGTGAACATAACTAAAATTGACCTTTTTTTGCCAATGTAGCTCAAGTCCCTGCTCTCATTAAGCACAATTCATGTCCATTAAAAATGCGAATGTTAGTTTTTTCAATCTTCATTCAAAAACAAACAACCTTTTAAACTCTGGATTTTCCCAGATCACCATGCTACCCCGCACCGATCACTGAGTGAAAAAGTTTAGCTAGCTCAGAGATCCTCCATGACAAAGTGTTTCACTCAGAAAGGAAGGAAAATACATTGACGTTGACTTCAAAGCACATATTGTAGTACTTTTGTCAAAAACTTCTTCATATTTGTCCTTAAGATTCAAACACCTTTCAATTTGATGCAAGTTACTGCAAAGAAAAAAAACATAGTTGTCCCAAACTTTTTGACAAATGTACAGGACTAAAAACATCCAGAAACTCTCAAAGGTAAGAATGTGCTGCCTTGTTGCTGGTGGGCCGTCGTGTTTGTGTGGAAAACACTAGTGGTCTTTCGCATGCCTCTGGAATTCCTTGCAGCAGAATAAACACAGGCCTGTGAGAGAACAGGCTCGCTTAACCTTTGGGGGCCACCCTGCTGCACAAAAGCCAAAACAAACATCCATTTGTTTGTCCGACAAAAATGGCAAATGGGTATAAATCCCAGCAGAAACGCACGAAAAAACATGTTTAGAGACATTCACGGCAGCTCAGTTTCCAAACATCTTCAGGACAAGATCAGAGATTCATTAAAAATGGACTTGGGTCTAAGCGTGTGTGTAGAAACAGGTTTATTAACCATAGTCAGGGTCATTTTAATGTTAAAGTTTGAGTCAAGACTTTGACAGCAAAGCGCATAATATACACAGTAATCTGCACATAATGGGTGAGCAATGAAAGAGGGATCAAGTGAATCTCTTAGAAACTGCATCAACATCAAATTTTGCAAAGTGAATGCAATTTATTACAGCACCAAGGTAACATAATAATGCGCAAAATTTTGAAGAACTTCATACTTGCTTTGCATTTGCTGGTACCTTTCAGTAACTGGGTACTTTTGGGCAGTGGTGGGCTAGTGGTTAGGACATTGCCTTTGGGACCTGAAGGTCACAGGTTCAAGTCCAGGCCAGGGCACCACTGAGGTACCCTTGAGCAAGACACCGTCCTGCAACGATGCTCCCTGGGTGCTGCTGATAGCTGCCCACTGCTGCACGTGTGATGGGTTAAATGCAGATCACATTTTGTTGTGGTGCTTGCGTGTGTTCACAGTGACTAATAGTCACTTTCACTGCTGACCAAACAAAGGGTCACTTATGCACACACTTTATGCAGAAATTGTTGATTTATAATGGGGAGCGCTCCTTTTTCACAAAAAGCAGTGACGGTAAATGTCTAATCTGTTTTAGTGTTGCTTTAACACAAGTCTGACAGTTGGGATTATACAACATAGGCTTTATTTTCTCTCTTATGTAATCCCATTACCAACTAAAGCACAGAATTGGAACAGTTGTAGTACTGGATCACAATCATGATCATGTCCTCAGCGACTGAATGCATTAATTAGCATTACAGAGGTGAAAAGTCAGTTGCAAAGTGTTACTTATATTAGCTGTTAAAGGAGCAACAAGCAGCACTTTCGTGCTTGGCTGTTTTTTTTTTCCTGTCACTGCTTATTGCCCATAGCTCACAGTGACACTGATGACCAGCGGATTTGTCGCCATATATTAGAAAAGGAAGGAAGCATCATGTTTGACCAGAGAGAGTCAGACAAGAAGAGCGTCCCTCCTTGCTCAAAGGGTTAGCACGAGAATTGCTTTTAGACACTGTGTAGCCAAACACCTTATTCTATTTTTTCATACAATTCATTAGAAGCTTATTGCTACTTTAACATTATGATTTCCTCAGGTGATATCGTAATAAAGAGTTTCCTGTAGCACGTAGCATGAAGATTTGTAAATAGCATATGACACATATTGATGCCATGCTAACAAATCCTCATATCCTCAAAAAGTAACAATAGAGGGAAAAACTTTAAAGGGGAACAGATATGTGTCAAATTTTTGCATAATTCAATGGAGTTTGTTTGATGTGAAATGAGGTTTTGAAGAAAAACCCAAGTTTGTTTTTTTTACAACAGTGGTGATAAGAACCAGAGGTTGCTATGTCTACAATGCACATATAGCCATTTATTTATTTATTTTTATTTATTTATGTATTTAAATGACCGCTGAACCTACACATTCCTTAGGGGTTGGCGATATGGCAAAAACATCATATCATTACATTTTGAGAAATTTCCTGATATGCAATATGTCATGATATGTATTTTGACAGAACAAAGGAAAATGAGCCAATAGTGCTGTATTTATTACTAAAAAATCTAAAATAAGTAAAAATAATTTTCATTCAGTGTTTTTCACACTGCAGTAGAACATGTTCACTTAAGCAAGACTAATGATGCTCCTTAAAATGAAATGAATTTTGACAGTGATTTTTAAGTACTAACGATATGACGATATGCTCAGAAAAGCACACTGTGACCACAGTTTATCATGATAACAATAAATATCCTTGTGTTACCCGGCTCTAACATTCCTACACTTGAACTACACACACGTTTTCAGTTTTTTGTCAGTAATGCAGAGAATGGTAAATTAGAGACTGAAGATCAAGTTTTCTTTGGGGACTATTTTCCATACAATGCACATGTACCTTCACCATGAATGTGTGAAAACATTTTCTAGGTCAAAATCTTCTCAAACCAATCGTAAACAAGGTCTTAGACATCAAACATCACATTTCATGTAATAGCTTTGTGAGGGAATGTTTAGAGACTTTAAACCATGTCTGGTCCATCACCACTGCTGTAAACTCATACTTCATAATGAACCACTCGAAGTTTACATCATAAGGACTTTAGAAAAATTGGAGTCATTCCTCTTCAAAGATTTTAAAAACAAGATTTACTCCACTGTTTGTATTGGTGCATTCATTGTGAACTGTTTACACAATGCACAGGGCAGCTCACCCTTTCAAATGGTGGACTTGGCTTTTGTTGTGAGTCAGGGAGAGGCGATAATTTCAGACATTTTTACCATGATGAAAACCTTCAGAACAGACCATTGCTACGTTGGTCATTTTGATCTGCTACAGTCAATACAAAGGAACACCACGCCGCCCAGTGAAATTGCAGGACAGCATATAGATGGATGTCTGTAGCTTTAAAATTTCAACAAAAACAATTAAATCTTAATATCAATACAAATAAATACACATTAAGGGATGCATTAATGTTTCTATGAAAATTGTAAGACCAATGTCTTAAGGTTAGAAATGTACGTGCAGTTACATTATCAAAGTGCTTTTTTCTCTTTTTTTTATTTATTCACTTTTTTGGTGTTTACTTAGAGTGCCTTACGATGAAAAAATAAATTAAGCACTAGAAAAAGAGAAAATAATAATAATAATAATAATAATAATAACAACAATAATAACAATAATGCACAGGGCATCAGCTAGTGTGTTCCTGATCATTTCAACCCTTTCTAGCCATTGCCCCCCCAACTTAAAGCTTTTTATAGTTTCCAAAGATTGCAGAGATGAGAAGCGAAGGAGCACCTACAGCACAGGTAATACATGATAAAATAGTAATGTGAACAAAAAAGGAACAAAGAAAACAAAATTAACTCTTACTGCTACAGAATTGGCAAAGCCGGTCAAACCAGTCCACTCCATCAGCATGAAATCATAACCAGTCTCAGCCATGGAAAGCATTCTGCTAGCGGCGGATTGCTAGCTGAGAGTGTTTAGAGGCAGAAGAGAGTGAAAGAAAAGACCTTTCATGGAGGAATGCTGTTGAGCAGCGCTTCCTGCTGTTCTTCTCCCAGTCGCTGCTTCTCATCCAGGTCTTTCTGTCGAATGAGCAGTGAGGCCTTGGTCTGGACAAAGTGCCGGTACTCCTGCAGCTGGGTGTCCGTCAGCTGCTTGGCAAGGAAGGTGGACACCATACGCTCCCGCCGGTCCAGATTATCCTTCAGGTCCTTGGCGTCCTCCCTCTGCTTGCACAGCAGGTGGTGTCTGTTGTCCAGTGATTGCTGTTGGGAAAAGAATAAAAGAGTTAAAGGAATATATAAGAATAAGAATATGTATTTTGTTTTATTACTACTGTAGTTTATTTTGCGTCATAGCGTATGTCCAGTATCTGGAACCCATAGGGCCGTCAAGGTCTTGAGAGATCTACTGAATTTAGTGCCATTTTACTATATATAATATTTGCCCAGCAGGAAATGCTCTTTAACTGTTAAATCATGGTGGAAATCTTGGAATGGCAAACGGAAAATGGTCCATCAGGAATTTTTTCACCACGATTTTTTGGTAGTTACAGATCTAGGAGCGGTCATCTAAACTTGACATATACACAAAATCGAATGCAGCTGAGGTTAACTTGTTTTACAATGATGGTTACGAATTCTCTCCGCTATCCCAGGTTTAGATACTCAAGCTATAATTATGATTATTATTATATTATGATGAGGATTTGAGCAGCTCAGGCAATATTTCAAAAGAGGAAGGAAAAATACTGTGAACATATAGAAAGTGATGCATTTATAATGCTCTTCGTGTTTACCGTAGTAACAAACACTATAAAAAATGACCCAAAAAAGTCTGGAGGGATCTGCCTGCACCAGGAGTCTGGTGGTTATAAGAGCTGTTTCTTACCAATTCTGGGGCAGGTTATGCACATAAAACACACTGTGTGAAACAACACAGCGAATGTGTGAAAAGTAACTTAAAATCTGGTGTCTTTAATTAGATCCACAGATGAGGTAAAAGCGCTAGGCTGTTGGCTGGTAGGGTGTTTGAGCTTATCAGTGCTCATAGGGTAAATGGCAGAGAAAACACACCGGACACGTCACTAGTCCATCACAAGGCAGACACACAGACAAACACACTCATGCGCAGTCACACCTAGAGGCTATTAATTAAGCATTTTCAATACACCTGACGTAAATGTCTTTGGACTGTTACTGGTAGATGGAGTACACACATAATCACACTTGTAAAAGTTTTAACAGGTTTAACAAATAACTACAAATAAAATCAATAATAATTCGTAAACATACATTCAGTGAATGGCTTCTGAGACCTTAACATACAGAATATGTATATATATGGCTGCCCACTGCTCCACATGTGCAGAGGTTGCATTTCTTTGTGGTGCTTGAGTGTGTTCACAATGACAAATAGTCACTTTCACTTCACTAGTCACAAAAAGAACATTCTCTCACAGTCTTGTTTTACAATATTGAGTGCTGTGTGACTGGCACTGTGTGGCTGTCTGTTGCAAACACCATGAAAAACAGCTTTTATGACCAAATTATTCTTAGAACTTTTTTTTTTTAAACAGGACATGGGCATTTGTGTGGAAACACAAATATTGTTCTGATCCTATTTTTTCCCATACATATTCAGGCATAGAAATACTAAAACCAAAACCTGCTGCTACTTAGAGCATCTTTTGCTATTTATTCCACCTGAACCCAGGGCTGGGCAATAAGTCAACATACACACGTCTGAGCACAGTGTGATATTGCTAGTACAATTCAATATAAGAACAGCATAATTAATACTAGATAACCAGATTGAGTGAAGGACAGTGTGTGAAACATTAATAGAATTTTATCTTCTATTCACACTGGTCAGAAACCTACTTTTCCATAACACACACCTCTATCTGAACCTGACCAGAGATCTTTACACAGGAGTGGAATATACAACAATATGTAATACTGGGTGTTTTAAATTCAACATTTGTATAAATAACTGTTAATAAATACATTAAAAATTTAATATAAATGTAATAAATAAATTACATTTTAATTTAAGTAAACAAATAACAAAAAATTCAAAAAAGTAAATAAATAATAACAACAATAATACTAAAAATATAAAAATGCAAATTTGAGATGTGACAATATCAAGCACTAGTGCTGGTGTGTGAACAGGTGCCAGGCCTCACATTTGCTGGTTTTAAGTTTAGCTATAATAATTCATAAACAAACAGTCAATCATGTCTTAAACCTCGGTTAGATTCCAAATGTTACAGCTGCCATCTGCCACCGGAATGGTCAGGAACATGGCTGTGATATCTGGTGATCGTCATCAAAGCAGCTTCACCCTCTATGGCCAGGTGTGAAACATACTAAAGTATCAGGTGTAAAGTGTGCAATTACTATGCCCTTTCTCTTGTGCACAATGTACAGGCCACAATTGCTGCCTCAACTGCCTTAAGTCAATATAATTAAGCAGAAAATAAAGGAAAGGTTTGTTTAGGCTTTGACACACCCTGTACAGTGTCATCCTCTAATATTTGCAGACAGCTGGTGCTCAAATATTTGTCACCAGAGGGCAGTGCGGACGCAAAATTCATCGAAACTGAAGGGCAGTTTCGGTGATACGCTACCAGGAACCACTGATTAAAGCAGCAGAGCACAGTGCGAAGAGGCTGGACAAAGAGAAGCAATGCTTTCATTTTCATCATGTTCCTCTATGACCTGGCTGAGAGGCTTACAATACACCTAGGGAAGACTTTTATTCTTGAAATTCTTTTTTTTTCTCCCCCAAAGCACGTGTGTGACCATAGGATTTCAACAAAACAGCCTTTGCCAAACGTCTCCATACACTGCTGAGTTCAGCACTGTTTCTTAGCCAGGCCCATGACACACCTAATTCAAATAATGAGGCAGTGAAATGACTGATAAGTTGATGAACAGCTCCTTTGCAAAAGCAGGTAATACACAGAGTAAAAAAAACACTACACAGACTACACACTGATGTTTGCGATCACTTCTATTAAAAATGTCATTTAATGTAGAATAAGAAGCACAGTGTTGATTTCAATATAAAAATGTAAGTCACTAAAACTCATTTTATTCAATATTTCAAGTATTTTGGTATTTACATTTTAATTACATTTGTTTGTCCAAACTACTTTGAAAAAGGTATCTATGGCTCTGGTCACTGGACTAGTGCTGGAAGTGGTTACTGCAATTCCACTACTTTTGATGGTAATCAGGCAATTAGTTGCCTTTTTAAATTAAATAAGGCAATTACAATTTAGGCCTAGATCTACTCGCAAGGCAGACAGCTGCAATGGTGTTGCTTTATTTCCATTTTTTCTTATTTAGGCGAATAGTGTCATCTGTAAAAACCAGTGAGCTCTGGTAGCATGACTCAGCAAAGTGCTATGTATTAATAACAGAATTTAAGCAAATGAAGTTACTTTCCACAGTAACTAATTACTTTTACAGGCAGTAATCGGTCATTTATGATTACTTTAAATAAGTAACTAGTAACTGTAACTAATTACTAATATTCTGTATCTTGCATGACACTGTTCGTGACAGTGTTCAGTGGGCAGTGGTGGCCTAGTGGACTTTGTCCTTGGCAACAGGAAGTCCCACTACTGAGGTACCCTAGTACACTGCTCCCTGGGTGTCGTTGATAGCTGCCCGCTGCTCCACGTGTGATGGTTTTATTGCAGAGGTCACAGTTCGTTGTGGTGCACTTTGTGTGTGATTGAGTGTGTTCACAACGACAAGTCACTTTCATCCAAAATTTCATTTTAACATTGGTTACTACTGATGACTAATTACTGTGATGATGGACCCTATAAGATTAACATCAGTTAACATTTGCAAGCTAGCTGGATCAAACTCCAGTTTACGAACAGGCTAAAAGTGAGACCTCGAGCCACAGAACTATTCCAATTCTTTTGCTCACCTTCTCCTCGGCGTCTGTATTCTCGTCCACTGTGCTGAGGGCGTTCTGCACACGGGCCAGACGTGCAGAGAGGCACAGCAGCAGGTTAACGACCCGCTCTAGGTCCCCGATGAACTGTGTGTATCGCTCCAGCTCAGTTGGCACACAGCGCTCACGCACAAGAGCCTCCATAGCTTCGCCCCGAGCCCTGTTCTCCTTCTCCTCACCCTGTAGGGAGGAGCGTAAACCCTCCAGAGACTTCAGCTGCTCTTCAATGCGGGCGATCAGCTGTCTCTGTCAAGATGTGGACAAGATGTGGTAGGATTAGTTTCAAGGCTCAAGCTAGAAATGTAGACAAAAATGATCGAAAAATGAAACTTTCTCCCTAACTTTTATCCCTTGAAACTGGATCACCACCTTTAAAAGGTGATTGCTAATTATACAACTTTTCATCTCTATATTGGCGTATGATGCTCTTCATATTTTTTTTCCCCCCCAGAGTCTTCTATAGCTCTAGTCATTAAAAATACATGTTTCTGTGTCAAACTGCTTTTATATTAGTGAAAACATTTTAATTTTGCTTAAAAATGAACAAAATTGAATAGAACTCCAGCATTAAACCCCAAACCCAAATGCAGGATTAAAAACTATACAATACATAGCCTCTTCAATGAGCCAAGAGTGAAGCAGTCATCAGACTTTGTGACTTGTACCTTCTTCTCTGTGACATCTCCTCCTGTATTGCACGATTTTTGTTGCTGTGGAGTAATGCCATCCTCATTTGATGTTAAAGAGTTGTTCTCAGGGCTTGAAAGAAGAAAAAGAAAAGGAGTTAATGGTAATGAAAATCAAGGGCGTTCTAAACATGATACGAGTATATGTCATCATATTATTTAGTGAAAGTGAAACTTTTGTCATTGTGAACACACTCAAGCACCACAAGGAATATGACCTCTGCATTTAACCCATCACACATGCACACGTGGAGCAGCTGGCCGCTATCAACAGCGCCTGGTGAGCAGTGTAGTGGGACGGTACCTTGCTCAAGGATACCTCATTAGTACCTGGGGCAGGACTTAAACCTGCGACTTTCAGGGCCAAAGGCCAATGTCCTAACCACTATGCCACAACTGCCCAAATACTTTACTATATTATGGTTTATTTATATATAGGCATCTGCTAAAAAGACATATAAAAAATTGTTAAATGGCCATGTTTTAAATGTTGTAAACACACTTGACCTTTAAACCATCTTGGGTAATGCAGGTTGAAGCCCAGCTACTCACACATTGTATGTTACTATGATAGATCGTAGCCATCTCTGTTAAATAAAGCTTTTAATGGACTTTCAAAGTGTCCATTACTTTAGACTGAAGGTCGAAGGTTCAAGTCCCGGCCCGGGCACTACTGAGGTACCCTTGAGCAAGGTACCGTCCCACTACACAGCTCCACGTCCAAGTCGCTTTGGATAAAAGCATCAGCCAAATGATTAAATGTAAATAAATATAAAGAGTCATCTAAAGAGTCATCTGACTACACTGGACAGTGCACTCAAAAGAGCTATGGATAAGTCAACCAAGAGAAAGCTAACTAACTCAAGCCTCGGCTGTAAGCGAGAGCACACTACAATGATGGAGTTGGAATCATTGATTGTGTATATGATGCACACTGTAAAGCCACTTTTAGAAACAGACCTACATTATATCCACACTCATTGTCCATTCTTTCAGCTCTGTTTAACATATAGGAGCATGTTAAAGTCTACAATTACAGACTGTAGTCCATCTGTTTCTCTGCAACATTTGTTTACCCCATTCATCAACGGTCAGGACCATCAGCGAGCAGGTAATTTATGGATGGTGGTTTATTCTGAGCACACGGACATTGTAATGGTGGACACTAAAAACTTCAGCACCGCTGTGTGATCCACACGTACACAAACATGTAATTATCATGTCCAGTGTCACTGCTATGCGGACTGCATCATAGTCCGGTATGGGAACAGCACCGCCCAAGACAGGAAAACGCTACAGAGAATGGTGGAGACAGCAGAACACATCATTGACAGCAGTCTCCTTGCTATTCAGGACATTTTTTACCAGACAAAGGCACCCGGCATGCAGTCTGTTTTCCCTGTAACTGTCTGGCAGACGCTTAAGGAGCATGACTGCACACGCCACTAGACTTAAGGACAGTTTTTTTTATAATCAAGGCCTCAGGCTACTAAACTCATAACCTAACACTACACACAATCACATTAATGCTTTCTTTTTTGCACTCTACTCCGTGTCCTTGCACTCCACCCAATGTGTAATATATACTAATCATTTTCATATACTGCATACCTCACATTATGGACAATAATGTGATGTAATAAGACTAATGTACTGTATACATTTCTTTGAGTATAAAGCCCTCTGTATGCTCTTTTAGATTTTTTATTTTTATATTCATACTACATATTGGCATGTTCTTACTGCTGAGTTTACCGGTTCTTCTCGTCCAACACATTTCATTGTACTGTTGACCCAAACATACATATCATCAATAAAACCCAACTGAACTACCATTGATGAAAGTGTTAACAAATAATGCAGAGACTACAGTCTGTACTTACCAACAGCAAAGCGCACCTATATGGCAAGTGAAACTGAACAAATATACAAAGCTAGAAGTAGATACACGGTAGGTACCTAATGAGGTGGCTCATAATTGTAAATGATATGTACATGCCACTGGATGTAACATTTAAGCTTTATTATAATAAGACAAAGGCAATTAATCGAGATTAAAAATACAAAATCTTGCAATTAATTATTTTGAAAGTTTGGTTTGGAAGCCCTTATTAATATTTATGTGAATACGAAACAAAAGAATAACGATAAGCAAGCACGTGTTCCAATAATCACCTGTGTCTAGTTGGCTCAGGTTTGCTCATTTTCTGCTCCAGCTTCTTTTTATAGTGTTCTTCCATCAGAAGAGTGTCTTCTGATAACAGCTGCTCCATTAGCATTAGAGCAGTTTTCCGATTAGTTATAGGATATAAGACGCGAGTTAGAGATTGGTCTGCCGAGACCATGTCCTTAACCAACTGCTCCCACCCAGGTTGGTTCTTAGGACTGTCCTCTTCTGGTTTCTCAGCCACTGGAGAGCCACATTTACTCTCTTCATCTTTCCTTTCCTGATCTCTACCAACTGTAGGGCTGAATTCAGTGTCAGAGCCTGAAGATTCAGGAGTTTCCATGTCTGCAGTCGGAGTAGGCTGTGTGTTCTGAGGATGGTGATTACCATCATCTGCATTACTGTTGTTTGTTTCAGGTGGCAAAATCCACAGACTGGGGTCTGTTGTAACCCCAAGGCTAAGAGATACTTCATGACCCAGTGACTCTTCTGCCTTCAACAAAGATTGCTCTTGAGGAAGTGCTTTTATTTTGCTAAAAAAAAAAAAACAAAGACAAAAGAATTTTGCTCACCATTGTTAATTTTTACTCTCTGTAATATAATTTGTAAAAAACTAGGCAGAAATAAATACCTGTCATCCAGGTCTTCATTGGTTCCTCCAGGAGAACTGGTTGCAGATGTGACTTTGCCTTCTCTCTCATTACAGCCATCCCAATGAAGAGTCACTAGGGGTTTATCATCACAGCTGGGTATGCATTTAACATGGGCAGAAAACTCTGAACTGGAAGAGGCAGGGGAGGAATTGCATACTCTGGGGTGAAGTACTGTGGATGGGTGTTCCATTGAACACGACTCCTTAGAGAACTGATGTTCAGGGGCAACCTGAGTATTCTTCTCGGATACAACTAGAGGGACAGAGTCTTGCTTGATTTTTCTTTGGGCATGCTGTTGTTTCTCAATCAAAAATGGTAAATCTCTCCTTTCTCTGCCAGACATCATATTTTCATCAGGAAGCTGGTGTAGCTGCTCGGAGCTCTTGCTGAGAGGTCTAGGACTGATGACCTTTGAGACTCCAAGTTCCTCCAATGATTTTCCTCTAGCAGCCATCACTCGCATTTGCCTCTGGTCCGGAACGGATTCTGCATAATGCTTATAAAGTGGTGTTTGACCTTCCACTTTACTTTGGGTGCTAAAGACATAGGATTAATGTTTTTTTAATTCTCAAAAATACTTGAAAACAATTTGAAGAACCTCAGAAAAAAAGCCACACAATACAAAAATTAAATCTAATCATTAAAGATAAAGAATTTTTACAATTTGGTAAAATGCAATTGCATATTAAAAATAAGAATATAAGAATAAGAATGAGCAAAAGGTAAAACATTTTTATAGATCAAAACATGGGGAAAAAACAATAGCAAGACAAATGACAGAACTAAGAGAGACAGAAAGATCATCAGAAGGAAAAGCAAAGATATAATTTATTACATGACATTCTTAAAGACATAAAAACGTACCTTGAGATGCCCTTATCGTGTGCAGATGAAGACTCAACATCTCTACGGATCTAGGGTAAAACAATGTTTCAGAAGTTCACAAATGAAAAAAATGTTGATTAAATTAACCTGTAGATAAACTGTTTGGTGAGTTAACTGCAATGGCCTCCATGGAATGGTACAGCTTGTCTAGGCTCTGAATATGACTTTAGTATGCTGGGACAATACACTGCCTTCATGTACTTGTGATCTGCATAATGCAGGCTATGTGGGTGGAAATCACACAGCAGAAAGGGTGAAGGGTATTCAGGAGTACTAGAGCTGTGAGCAGTGTCCCTTTTGCCATGATGGTAAGTATGCTACTACTAGACTTTGAAACATTAACAAGAAGACGAAAGCCTTGCAAGTTAAGATGCAAACCGTAAGAATCCATCTGGAAAAACTTGGGGCTCAAATAGGTAAATGTTACACACCTGTTGGAAAAACATTTGATATTCATAAATGTAACATACCTGTTGGACGGCACGGGGTGCTGAAGTGTTGCGTGTTCTGTAAGAGCCAGACTGCACATCCAGAAGGTTTTCCAGTGAGGCACATTTTCCTGATGGTGGAAGCGATCCCTCTTTCCAGCTTGACTGACCTGAGTGAGCAATTGGCCGGACGTAGGTGAACTGGGCAGATCTGGAGCTTGAGTCTAGAATGCGACCTGCAGAGTGTGGCCTGGGAGGCTTCTTCTTGGAGCCTGCATTGGCTGAATGAGGTCTGGGACCCCAGTCTGACTGTCTCCCTGCACCCGAGTACCACTGGCTGGACACCTGTGGAACCGGCTGCTGAGGCTCAGCCACCTTGTGACCAGTTTTTCTTTCCATGTATGCTACCAAGGCCTTGTGCTGAAGGTGCTTAAGAGTGCTTTTCGAGATGCTGGAGGCTGACATAGCACGTCCCCTTGTCTCAAACATCTTTCGTCTGGAAGCAACAAGGCCATGCTCACCAAGGTGGTCTTCTGAGAGCAATACTTCGCTCTCGCTGCCAAGGGATCGGCAAGTCATATGAATGGGTCTGTCTGCCAGTGTGTGTAGTTTTTCTGGCTCAGAGTTAGACAATTTTTTTTGGTCTGGGCTCAGACGCTTCCTAGAGCCAATTCGAGGCACCTGTGGCTGAGGAATATTTTGTTGCCTCACAGTTTCCTTTTCAATCTCTTTCTCAATCACCTGACTAGAATTCTTTGAGGTCTCTTTATCGGTTTCTTGAAATTTAAGCAGGTGAGTTTGGATCGAGTTTTCCGGCTTGGAATGCACATCCTGTAAAGGAAGACCAGAAGGTAAGACAGAGAGCCTCTTGTCAGACCATTGCTCACTTCGGTTTGGCCAAAACAGCTGTAGATCTTTTCTTTTGAATGAAGTTTCTCTCAAAACTTTACTTTGTGCATCCTTCAGTTTTTCTTTGTAATATTTTTTAAAAGAATCATCTAAGGTGTTGCATGGGTCGGAAAACTCCTTTGGTTTCTCTTCTTTCGACGATTCACTGTGTGATGAGTCACCAGTAAAAGACTCTCTTCTGGCTTTCTGCTTATCTCTGCCCCTTTCTGGATCCTTGCTCACCAGTGCAGAGTTTTTCTCATTCTTGACCTTGTTCATGAGGGAGGCCCTGTTGGCTCCAGTAAGGTGGTACAGGAGAGGAGTGGTTTCTTTACTGATTTTTTCAGTAGGCACTTCTGCTAGTGGATGTCTTGTCTGTCTGTTAACAGGATCTTTTATTTTTGCATTAACATTATGGTGCTTTTCAGTAACAATCTTATTTGTAGACGTGTCAGATCCTGAAGGGCTCTTCTCTGGGCCACAGTAGAAGATAGGGTGATTAATGGTGTGATATCTGTCTATATCCATATTTCTCTGGCTTTCTTCCAGGTCGTCTACAATTTGAGATGCTTTCTCAGTCCTACAGAAATTATTAAAGTCAACTGTACTGGAAGGCTCCTTATTGTCAATTGGTGAGCTTAATTTGTCTGCTTGAAAAAACAGTTTTCCATTGGGGCCATTAGGGCTGCTTGGTTTTCTCACTTCAACATTTCGGACAATGTTTTCCATAGTATTTTGAGACCTCTGCTGTTCAGCCTGCTTGTGGGGCTCTGTACTGAAAATCTCTACCGCACACTGTGCTTGTGGGACACTGGTATCAAGCGATTTGTACACGCCAGTGACAAAATAGAACTGCCCTTTGTGTTGAATACTTCCACTGATCGTGTTTTGTGCTATGTGCCAGGAGTTGATCGCACGTTGCTGCTCAGTGACTGAAACCCCATCAGCTGAATGCAACCTTTTCTGTTGAATTTCAGACTGACTGCCCTTCGTTTGTTGAGAGTGTTCTGCCTGATTCGTCAGACGGAATCGGCTTAGGATGGCTGCTGACTTTGACTCGGGGATCTTATCCCCAATATCTAGCTTTAGTTGGTCCCTCTGATAATGCTGCACAACTCGGTGGCCATAAGCAGCGTCAGGCCTCGTAGCAAGGGCTTCAGGATTACCTATCTGGGTTCTTAAGTAGGAAATGTCTGCAAGTTGTCCCTCGGGACTTTGACGCGCCCTTGAGGTCTCAAGATTCCTAGCAGTTATGAAGCTATTGAGGCGAACAGGAGGAGGTGGTGGTGGTATTAAAGGGGTAGAAATGTCTTGGGAATCTTTGATGTGGAGGCACCCATTGTTGTTTTGATGATGCTGATGTGGTTGTGCAATGGCCTCCATGGAATGGTAAAGCTGGTCCATGCTCTTTGAATCTGACTCAAGGATGCTGGGACCATATACTGCCTTCACGTACTTGAGATCAGCATAGTGCAGGCTGTGTGGGTGGAAATCATCTGGCAGAAATGGTGAAGGGTAGTCAAGAGCGGTAGATCCCCCAGAGAAAGAGCTATAAGCAGAGTCCCCTTTGCCGTGATGGTGAGTGTACTGATCAATGCTACTAGTAGATTTGGCAGGAGAAAGTGGACTGATGGGAAGACTAAGAGGGTGCAAGTCGAGGTTGCTCATTCTTTCAAAGTGCAAACTGTAGGAATCCATCTGGAGTGCAAGTTGGAAACATTGATCCAAGTGAAATGAAAGACACAAAGACACATTTACTTGTTGCCTCTATATTTTCAGGTCATTTCTCCAAAGTCCAGTGTCCAGCATCCAACATTTTCTCAGCGTCATCACAGAACAAAATCTACAGGATTCTGCCAGTACCTGGAAAAACAAATATACACATGCCATATATTACTGGGTTCAAAGATTTCTTAGCAAAACTCTTCACATGGGTATCTTATGCAATCTCTAAACACAATAATTGGGAACACTATTGCCCTTTGCGAATTTTTGCAGATGGCAATCAAGCTAATGAGCTGTATTTGTAGTGTGGTTAATCAGCAATCTGATTTTGCACGCACTTCAAAGTTGCTGGCATGAGGTCTTGAAAATGAAGGGCACGTATTTTGACCAGAGTGGATGAAGACTTAGATCAAGCTTTCGTTTCATCTTTGTTGGTCCCTTGATGCCACCAAGTGATTTTTCACCCTCTATCAGCATGCTACATTTGTTTTAACATACAAACAGATTAAGGCACCATGCCATGCGGACAGATTAAATAATGTGAACAAATCAGTGCAGCTTATCAGGTTGTATTAGCTTTCTATGGTCTGGAATGCTATTTCAAACAGAGATGAAAGCTTTCCCAAGCTGAACACTCTTGATATAACAAGGCCTGGCAAACTATGTTACCATACTGCACATGTAGCTCAAGACATCTCTGTTGACTACAAATAGTGTGTTTGTATTGGATTCTCAACATTGCATGTCTACTGGGCAAGGAGTTAACCAACAACAGTAGCAATTTTTTTAGATAAGCACGTACTTCAAACGCAATCAAGAGTCATAATCATTATAACGGAAGAGGTCATTTAATGGATTGTTCATGAATGTGACCAAAATGCTCGGTAGCTTCCAGAGTGTTCCAGAGCTGTAATAAAAATGCTCTTTTCTGTTCTTAGTCATGTGGAATTCTAACCAAAGCAGGCATTTACTGAGCTGTCCCTAAGAGCTCACAGTCATAAACACCCAAGATCATTACAGGTAGGGAACATAGTTTGTAACAATTAACAATTAAGGGAAAAACATTCACAAAGGTTTAATAAATAACCTCAAACGTTCATACTTGCCCTCAGTTGCTGCATACAGAACAAATTATACCAGCTTTCCTATAGTGTCAGTAAAGAAAATAACAGGCAAAGCAGCAGCAATCAGTGAAAAAAACTCCCACACCAGCTTTAATGAGGGCCCTAAAGAGCAAGTCAGGAGTAATCAAAAATGTCTGGAATGCCATTTTAACCTGGGTGAAATAATTTGGGATTAATCATGTGATAAATCTTGAATGGATTATGCATTGTCGAGGAATTCCATGAATGTTCCAATCTATGAGGATGTTTCTTGCTTAATTTTGTGATAACACATACAATTATATATTTTTAAAAATCAGCAAGAAATGACAATGTGCTAACTCATTGTGCATAATATTTTGGTTTGATCTCCCATTAGGACTGTGTAGTTACAGGAAGAGGGAAATGAACAAAAGGCCATGAGATTCACGTCAGATGTATATCTTAAACACCGGCTTTGTGAAGATAAAATCGCTGGTAAAAACGTTCTGCTGACAAGAACTAACGATGCAGGACACTTTTGGAAAGACATGCAGGTTCCTAACCACATTTCAGAACAACTACACTGACTCCACTCTCTAGAAATACACCTGCACTAAGCAGAATGAGGAAACAAAAACAACTGTTGGCTTTTCGCATACTAACACTTTACAAAATAGGACTGATCATAAACTTCAATGACGAGCTCCAGGAGGACCTTCTGTAAATGTAGCCCATTAAAAGCCTCCCCATGGAGGAATCAGGTGGTAAAAACACCACTAAAGCGTGACAAGGCAGATGTAAGCTGATCACTTAATTGACTGTTCTTTGCAGACCACGGTGGCCTCAATTCATATTTCGCAATGGACACATAAGCGCCCATGTGCAAGAGTAAGAGTATTCATAATGATCTGGGCACAGACACAGGAGCACTCAAGTGGAAATAATTGCACTGAGAGGCTGTGACAAAACGTACAGGACTCCCACAGGACTACTTTGTTTGGAAAAACATGCATAAAGAAGAACAATTAGGTTTTAACAGAAATTGTTTTCAAATTAGTTTTGTACACTGTCTACTTCACAGACTGCATTAGAGCTGGAGATCCTGTGGAAGACATCACCTAAAGCAATTAAGTAACTAACAATAGTAGAAACAACAATAACAATAACAATAATAATATAAATAAAAATATTAATAAATACATTTAAAAATAATAATAATAATAATAATAATAATAATAATAATGTTACAGTGCAGAGGACACAACAAATCCTTACCAGAAGCTTTGGTTGAAAAGTCCAAAAATACAATAAGAAACAATCCACTATTTAACTTTAGGCCACTTTGTGAAGACATCCTGCAAGAGTTTTTGACCACTTTGGGACACGGACATGTTACTTGGGCAGCTAGCACACAGTGGAGCTTCAGTGGGCCTCGTTCTCCTCAGACCCTGCTGAGAGGCTGGGCTTTAGACGTTTGTGACGTCCACCCTGCAGACGCACAATAGGCCCAGTAGAGGGAATATTTCACTGCTGATAATGGTGTCTGAAGAGAGGAAAAAAGGCCTCACATTCCTGGCTGGCTTCAAAGAAAGAAAGGGCCCGGGCGCCATTCATTCCCAGAGTTCTCTGCACATGGAGAGTTGCCAAGCAGGAGGGGAGGGACTCCTTCAGTAGAAATCCTCACTTGGAGAAGGGACCCTCCTTCTGAACAGGCATGATCAGTCAGTATTGAAAATGAGATGTACTGGAACCCCCCACGCCCCCCCCCCCTACAAGAATCCGTAACATACTTTAAGAATGTGTAGTGAAGCGGTTATCTGTGTACAGACATGTGCGTTGATCCAGAATTTGGTCTCATTAATATGTAATAGTGTAATACAGATGCAATACTAATAGAATTAAGTATGTACATGTTAATTAATGCAGTAAATCATGGCCTCTTGTTTGCCATTTTCAAGTTTCTACCTGAAAATTACTCAAACCCAGTTACAACAAATTTCATCAGGACTTTATAGCTGCTCTATTGCACTATTAATCCCTCAAAATGAATTTTTTTCAAAACCGTGAACAGTTATATAAACTTTTTACCAGCAAGTCCGACTGAGGTATGCCGGAGATCTCCAATTGGTCTAACAACCCTAATAAATCTCAGAAAACTGGTCATAACACCCAACAGTCCTCATATTCACCAGCTAGTTTAAAAGCATGAAAGGAAATGTTTACATTTTCAATGCAAATCAGTACGCATGCATGTTCATGACGTTTTTTCATTGTGAAGAACCTTTGGGCAACATTGTTGTTTCCAACTTCCTGCCATTCCCACCTGCCAGATGAATGTGAGTCACAAAGGCTTACGACAAGCAACATAGGCAAGCTATTCTTAACCTCAAGCACACTAAAACAGCCACCCACCTGAGACCAAGCACTACCTGTTATGTCAGCATTTAATGTTAAATGTGTAGGATTAAACTTTTGTACTATCAACTGAAAAAAGGCAACGTAACATAAAAAAAACCAGATCAGACTATCATACATATCAGACTAAAACTGGAGAAATCTTGAGTCAATCACTGTATCTCTGTATCACTTCTCTCCATGCTAAAAAATAGTGAAAAGCTTGGTCATTATCTCTTATTATTAATAGGATGGTTATAAAGTTATTATATAATATTAGGACTTGATATAGGGCTATATGGAGTGACGTCCCTTCACATAGCAACATAAAGGAGTAAAAAATACTACAACATGAATGTGTTTAGAGATAAGCTCAGACGAAGCCACTTAAGTTGGCCCTTGATAAAAAGACAACAAAGCTGGAGGAACTCCATGATTGTGTTTCAGGATGTCAGGGGCACTGGTCCGTCTTATTAGGCCAGAAACACCTGGGGGGTCACAATGCGCATTCCATACTAATGTCACAAACACGTATAGTGTTTCACGTTAACATCAAATACGAGGGGGTCAAATTCCACCTAAATTTGCAAGCAAAAGCTCAGAAATATGCAGCGAGATTGTGCGATGCCAGAAATAAAATAGCCAATGTAAGAACTGACCCAGTCTGAGAAAGACTCCCGTCTGGGATTACAGGGCACATGTAAAGGGGTTCCGCAGTTCTGACTTCTGACCCAGACATTTAAACCCATCCACAAATATCCAAAGCATGCACAAGGAAGGACAAATAACTGGGGCAAAACTTTGCTTAGAAGGAAAAAGTCTGGCAATTTTGAAGAAAAAAAAAAAACTCAAAAAAATATTAGATTGCACTGTCTATATTCCAGATACTTACACCCCTATTAAAATTCAGAGAAAATACCAGAAAAAATATAGAAAGGAGAATATAATGAAGACAAGCTTAGTAAATAAAGAGTTAAGTACAGTAGTGTGGAATAAAGAGTGTGGAAACAAAACCTTGGAAGGTGCTAGTGACAATGTTTTGTCTAAGATCCTCGCACACACTTAAACACACATTTACGCACCAGGATTATCAGAGCGACCGGAGTCATGAATCATGAGCCAAAAAAATCCATGCTGTTCAACACAACGAGCACAAAAAAGCCCCAAATCCTGCAAATCGTTCCTCTTCAGGGAGTAATGAGGCCAACCGGATAAGCCCATATATAGAGAAAGTGAGACAGTGCGAGTGAGAGAGAGTAGGGAGAGATAGAAAAAAAACAAAAAAACGCCCACAATGGCTAGTCACTTGGCAGTGCAGGCATTGCTGTAGGGTAAAGTGAGATAAAGTCCAAAACTAAACCACAATGGTTCTTTTGCTCAAACAACTTTTAAGTGAAGCTCACGTTTACATATTGCTGCTGTGCAATAGGTAACTATACAGGAGCAGAAAATAACCTTACATTTCTATGTAAAATAACAGTACAATTCCATTTAGGTTTCAATGTTATTGGATAGGCAAGGTGGCTCTCCCTCTCCCCACACAGTGCAGTGCTAGTCAGCACAGGGCTCAGTTAGCTGACATACCACTATAAATAGTCAGCACTTTATGCTGACCAATGCTGTCCAATGACGTTGAGTTAGCGCCAGTTTGAAAAGATGCAGTTCTTGGAGACAGCATGTGTTAGCCTTTACCCTCCAGTTTGTGTGGTTTCAGGGTTAGAACACATGAATTTCCACACGAGAAATGTGGAAAAAAACAATAAATCAACAAATAAACAATACATCAGAATGTTGTGTGTGCGTATGTTAGTTTAGTAGTTAGTTTTCCAAAATCCTCCTCAAGACGTCCAGTACTTACAGATACCATTCAGTACCTTTAGCTTGTTCCTCCTTTACTGAATTCAGTGAGGTTTAACAAATTCATGTGAAGCATAAAGTGCACTGAGAAGTCATGTATTCAGTTGTGATGTATCTGTACTGCTCTAAACAACAACAACAAATTATATACATTTAATGTAAGCAAAACACAATAACTGGCATAAAATGTTCAAATTTGACAAGACGTTTGCACAGTACTACACACTGGTAACTATATAAAGGTAAAGAGTTAGAATTGTCCTCCAAAACACATTTTATGCTAGGAAATGTCAAAGGCAATTTTGATGAGAATTTCTTGCTCTTTATAATGGGATGAATTAGACAATGTGTAACTGAAATAAACCCTTAATGTTCTGTGTTATAATACTGCTGGATTTGTTTTGCTGACTGTACAAAGGCTGAAGAAAAAGAAAACACTTTATTGCAAATAAACATCTTTATATTGAAAGAAAGACACATTCCTCATGCCCAAGAGACAGTACAGTAAGATCTGCATTATACCAAATACAGTGTAAAGTAAGAGGATACAGGGAACAAACACTGAGGAAATGACCCATATCCTAGACAAAAGTTGGTGGCCCTAATTGTAACCTTGGTATTCACAGCAGTTTCTCTTGACGAGCCCACAAAACACCAGCAGACATCAAGAGCACAAAACAGGCCCAAGCTTTAAAAAATGGGAATCAAACAAAGCAATACCTCATGATCTATAACAGAGATACTAATGGTAGTATTTGGGGGTGCATTTAACTTAACTTTTATTTATTCACGCAGGCCCAAAGGCTTTTGGTCTGCATCAGCAAGTTGAGACCAGAAATACACATTGTGGCAGTTCCAAATACACATGCAGGTAAGTTGACCTCTCCATGCCCCACCCACAAATGTGTCCTTCTATAGCAGTTGTTGTGAGTCACTTCACAGAACATTGGCAAAAATCCCACCCAGTTAAATGCATTTAGGCTGCAGTTTAGATTTGCTATGTAAGACGGAGTTTCCTATAGACAATTAATAAGAGTATTAACTAAAATACAATATCATGTCAAGTGTCAATTCTACTATGTGCAACTATGTTTTGTGTGGACAGGCTCTTATATATCACTACACCATATATATTGTTACTGTTATTATTGTTTTTTAAATGTATTTTTATTTATTATTTTGGTTATTATTATTATTGTTATTATTATTATAGCAGTGTTATTACAACTATCAGTATTAGGAGAACATCCTTACTACATGACAACTGCAAATTTCCTACTTGTGGGACTAATAAAGGTTCTCTTATCTTAATGATTTGTGAAATTGCATGCGACAGACCTCAAAATTCTATTCACTTCCAAAACCAACAGCCCCTCACACAAACCTGTGCAACAATACTTATCGTTACCATGACACTTTATCGCAACATGCTTTTCTGAGGATATTGTAAATATCAATCATACTTAGGTGAACACTGATCGCAACATTGATCTTCCCAAAGATAAATTAATTAGTTCTGTTATTGTAGTACAGCATATACTGAATAAAAAGTTTTATTCACACTCACTGTGGCAGTGACATTATGTGGGATTATTGTGGGACGTCATTGAGGTACATTATATTTTGGCCATATCAACACCCCCCCCCAACTCATACACATACCAAGTAATCAAAATGTAAAATTTAAAACATTTGGAAATGAATAATGCAACTTAAAGTCTTGTTCAGCCTCTCAACATCCGTCTTGAGTGATGTGGCCATAAATGGACAGCGGGACTGTGTACAGCTGTTTACATCTGGCATTTCCATGTCTCACGATGCCTCTACAGTAGCCACATGCCGAAGGGTGCATCATTACATCACTTAAATGTTTAAAGTGCAAGGAATTCTCAAATACGAGACGATACAAAGAAAACAAATGTAACTGTTTTCGTCTCAGCCATGATGATGAACACGACTTAGATTACATATTTATACTACATAATACACAAGAATCTGCTTTTCTTTTCTCTTGTTTGTTATTGCTATCCAGAGTTAACCAGAGGAGGATGGGTTCCCCCTTCTGAGCCTTGGTTCCTCCCGAGGTTTCTTCCTACAGCTAGGGAGTTTTTCCTTGCCTCTGTTGCCTTTGGCTTGCTCTTTGGGGGCTCGGGCCTGGTTTCTGTAAAGCTGCTTTGTGACAGTTGTAAAAACTGCTATAGAAATAAACGTGACTTGACTTGACTTGTCTACTGTCTACCTATGGATGTGGTTTGAGTGATTTAAACGAAATGGGTCTCCAAAACATATTGGATCCCTTTTACATTTGTAATTAGTGTATATATTCAGTTCTCCTTAGGCAGAACTAAACCTTTGCCTCTGTAAATCTTGTTTAATCTTGAAATCATTATGGATTTGTAGGCAGAACAATTCACAAGTTATTCACATTGTAAATACTTGACCTTTTATGGATGACACTACAAACATAATATCATGGACAAAATTGCTTTTCTTCACTCCAATATTTATCGGTTTGTTCTGAAACCTGGAAAGCTGAACCATTCCAAAACTACAGGGTGTTGAATGGCCAATTACTTTAAAGCAGTGACAAAAAAGAGAAAATCACCAATCACGCTGGGTAAATTAAACAGAATGTCTCAGTGTTGCAATAACAGCAGCAAACAAAGATGATGTAATGACTAAACTGCAGTAATAAGCTTATTCTACTGTATATTGTTGGCAACCAAAAGAAATACAATTTCCCCAAAAGAAAATTCTCTGCTAGAACAAAAATGCTATTTCGACATTTGGTACAGAGGTGATTTAGCTTATTACATTACCGAATTGAGGAAGAGAGGACGTTCACTTGGATTATTGCTTTTCAAAAGCTCACTTCAAAATACGATGTAGGCCATGATGTCTGAATTTTTGCATTGCCATGACGCACACAATTTGGGCCTTTTTTTTTGTTCAATCCTCTAAATGCTAGCATGGCAGTCTCACCAATGCCTTATCAGTGTTCTGATGGTCTAGCCATTACACAAGGGCTAGGAATGTGCAAGATAAGCGGACACAGGTAAAGCAAATAAGGCCAGCACATACTGTATTATGTCAAGAGTCTTTATGAGAAATGCAATCTGTACCACAGGTTGGGTGGGCAAACATCAGCCTTAGGTTAAGACATTCTCCCTAATTGCCTGAAGACAAAGCGATGCTCTGATCTCGGAAAAGCACTAGCAACAGTAATATGAGGCCTGCTATGCGTGCCTCGCTTTATTAAGCTCCATCCAGAATCATAAGAACAAAGTTTAATTTTCATCCTTATATAATATTTAATCCTGAGAGAGAAACAATATTGCAAGTTTCTTCCTGACAGCAGCAGTCACAATGTTGGCACACAATACACATGCAGGAAATTCTTGGAAACATTAAGAATGTTTAGGCCATTGGAAGCTGGGAAAGAATCTTTAAGGCTGCCAGATCAATTTTGCTCCTTCTGGACTGGTGCTGGAAAGTACACTAAAAATGGCGGGTAATGCCACCTGGGCAGTATAACATCTCCATGCTCTCATATTACATTAACAATGAGCTCGGGGCAATGTCGACATGCGATCAAGGGATGTCTACTACTGGATCAAATTCAGAGACCACTGTAAAGTAATTCAGACTCTTTTTCAGAAGATATTCAATAGTAGTAGTATCTCTGCCTACTTCACAATCTGAAATAGAAATAAAATGCTTACACATATTATAAATATATTAACAAACCAAAAGTAATAGAAGTAATAAGCTAATAAGCGAACAAATCAAGCACAAGGCACCCCTTTGTTTCCCACAATCCTCATTTACATGAATCCAGAGTACAGAGCCACGAACAACCCAGCCCTGCAACTTATTTCTGTTTTCTGTCAGCTCGAAGACTCTGTTAATAATTAAGTAGATGTAGAGAACAGTAACATGCATTATTTACTCTCTTCACCAACTTGGTCACTGCACACCCACAAATAACAGACAGCAGTCTGCTTTATGGAAATCAGACGATATCTGCACTCAGAGTGAAAGAAGTGAGGTTTCCCATCAGTGTTCTAAGCTCTATACTGGCCCTGTGACCTGCATTACAGCAGGTGAAGACATGACATCATCTTTGCAGTATGTGGAGTGCAAGGTGAATTGCGCCAACATTCCTCACTGCTAATCGAACTGGCAATGGGTAATCGAATGACCTTGAGAAAATACATCATATCTGAGCAGGTGAAGACAGATAGTCAGGTCCCCCAGTTACTGTTTTTATTTTATTGAGTCTACAGGACAAACAGAAATATCTAAGCAAGTTCTGTCAGGTGACATACAGAGAGGGAAAAGAACATTTCGTCCTGTGTCTGTAATAACCATGTTGAGATATTTGCATGGCCACATTAGACATTTGACTTGCAAAAAGATACAGTTTCTCCAGCAATAATGAACACACATAATAATCCTTTTTATGATCTCACATTACAAAGACCCTGCAATTTCATTAGTTAATTACAAAATAAAGCGTAGTTAAGGATATTTCATAGTGTAAAGTCAAAGAGTGTCTAACATCACTCTAAACATCAGACCACTTAAAAGTATTGCTTACAAGAAACCAACACGAAATGTCTAAACCTCACAGTATCTCTCCTATTGCTTGAACCACATTTTCAGAGTTGCAGGACAACACTGGTCAAAGTTTGTCTAGTGTTTCTCTCCTGTGTTGCCTGAAGCACTGTGCAAAGCCTGTCTAGAATTAGAAACCTAACCCTAGCAATAAAGACTACTGCAAAGAAGATGAGCTTTCAGAATGGTTAGGGTCCATTTCCCAGGCTCAGGTTTGACACAAAGGCCTTTAAGGTAAAATCTGAATGCTGTATTAGAAGATAATGACTGCTATTAAACTCTCAGTAGTAGTGACATGAAGGAACATGTGGCAAGGTCTCCCCAGACCTCATTATGTTCATTAAAATCCTTTTCTTAATTTCAACTGATGAAAAAGACCACCCATTATAGCAAGTATTGTATTCTACGAAAGAGAGAGAGAGAGAGAGAGAGAGAGAGAGAGAGAGAGAGAGAGAGAGAGAGAGAGAGAGAGAGAGAGAGAG
>JBBPDA010155339.1:0-19114 GCA_037974385.1 Arnoldichthys spilopterus | reverse complement strand
TGTGTGTGTGTGTGTGTGTGTGTGTGTGTGTGTGTGTGTGTGTGTGTGTGTGTGTGTGTGTGTGTGTGTGTCACTGGTTAACCTTTAATTTAAAAGAGTTAAATAAGTTAGCACTGGAAAAGAAGAGAGAGAGAGAGAGAGAGAGAGAGAGGGAGAAAATGTAAAAATGAAAGAGGCACTTTGTGATTAGTGTTAATAGTAAGAATTCCTTTGTTGCTTTGGCAACAGCATTCATTAGAATAATTAATAATTCTAATAAATAACTATCAATAAAGTCAAGTTTATCTGCATCTGTATGAATGAGGGAGAGAGAGGGGGGGGGAGAGAGGATGAGAGAGAGAGAATTTTCCATGATGACTCATCAGTTCCACTCGTCATCCATACCTGCTGTTGACGTCCCTCTCTCTCCATCAGCCCATCTCAGAGACTGAGTCACCGTGACGACAGCACCATCCTCCATCCCCACGGATGTGAACCGTGACACACACGCACATCAGTTGTGACTGGAGAGGATGTTGGTGAACCTTGTGTGTTTGTGTGTGTGTGTGAAAGAGAGAGAGAGAGAGAGAGAGAGAGAGAGAGAGAGAGAGAGAGAGAGAGAGAGAGAGAGACCTACACACTCACTCATTCTTCCAGTTTTTATCACTGGCCTGAACCTCTGTCTACTGTTAATAATAAACAGAATTTTTATGTTAACTATTAAACATTGGTGTAACAATAATAAAAATAATGACGTCTAAACAGTGTCATACATACTTATAGGCAAATAGACAGACAGACAGAAAAACAGATGCACATAGTCACACATACACAATGTAAATGTAAACTTTTATTTGTTATACTGAAATAAAATTTAACTGAACTGAACTGAACTGAACCGAATTGACTTCATTGAACTGAACTGAGTGGAATAGAATTGAATTCGATGTCTGGCTTCATTTTATCATAGTAATATGTTTACAATGTCACAAGTAAAGACTGCACTGATACTGTCAGAAGTGATACTGAAGAACAGTAGCTTTTCTAAAGGGGCAGGATGGTGGTAAACAACTTTGTCGGCTGAGTTTGCTCTTAACTAATGACGTGTTTGCTTTGCTTCATGTATTTATTATGCATTTATTGTTATGTATTTAAGTTCTTTCCAAGCCATATAAACAGAAAATTTTATCTAGAGTAGGGCTACTCAAAGCAGGACCAGAGTTAGATTCCATTTGATTTGGGCCACCAGAAAGTTGTTAGTGAAACAAGTAAAGGGTAAAATGTTACATCAGTGTCTTCTATTATTAATGTATTTTCTGCACTGAAATCATTTTGTGTAGTAGATGATTGTGTCCTACAAATGTGACAAACATGTTATGTTAGTGTAGTCCTTGAAAATGCCCAGGAACATCTACGCTGATAAAAGTGAAGAAGTTGGAGGGAGATCATTCAGATTCAGAAAACTTTATTGAATCTGAATCTGAATTATATATTATAATGAGTCCATATTGCAGACCTTGCATGGTGATTTTCAATTTAAAGGTAAATGTAGTTCAGGACTACACTTAAGCTCCGTCTGGAAAAAAACATATATAAATGCTTGAGGGTAAAGGTTGAACTACTACAAAGAGATTCTTCCTCACTTCCTCAGCCAATGAAAGTTTATTTTTTGCAGCCTATGTCTGGTCACTGTAATGTGTCTCTATAGTATCATTATATAAAAAATATAAATAAAACAATCAAAAAACACCACACCATATCTCAATAAAAATGTTCATTCTTAAGTAAATTTTACACTTAAACATTTCTGAGGGATATTTGCTAAACATGTGCTATATTTGCATTTGACATTTTAACATGAGATCAGCCAAGGAATCATGAATTAGCTTATTAAATGCATCATCACCAATAAATCAAAGGTGTGTTTTGCTTATACATAAATATTCATCATTAGCTCATAACAAAAGTCTAGCACATCATTCTTTATTTTATTTGCTAATCTTAAGCTTTGAATCATAGCTTCAAACAGAAATGACATTTCAAATGCCAAGAAAATTCTGAGTGGCCTTTATTTTAAGTGGATCTGCATTTTGCAAAATAAAATAATGCATGAGGGATCCAAACATGTCTAATTTAAGTAGGCCTCGTGCTGCCTATGATCTAATTTAAGGTAATGTTAGCATGTATAAAAGCTCCTGTTAGCTCCAAAGTCAAGCTAATGTTACATTAGCTGTAGCTAGCTAGTGCAATGACCCACTGTAACCTACTGTAATAAAGCCATAGAGAATGATCCTAGCAGTTTCATCTTAAGAAATTAATGATAAAATTAGAATTTTGTGCACTTGTAAAAGTGTTCTGTAATGCTATGGCCAGAACCTCAGCTGTTCCACCTTAAATGTTGCAAAGAGGTCAGAATGACTGGGGCTTGTCAGAGTGGGTGTGGGGTCAGTGGGACAGCCAGTAATTTTAGCATGGTGACATTGACCCCTTTGGCCAGCCCTTGGAGCGCCCTTGTTTCTAGTGAGCCCTTTTAGCCCTCTGCCCACTACAAAGAATACACTTCAGCTTTGGCAGTTGTAAGCAGTGGGGACCAATGGGCCATGGACACTAATGTGTTCCTTCAGGCTATGCTTTGTGTATTTCCCTGCCTGGGAAAAATCAGCTACATATAAACTTTCTTTCCAGGCAGGGGGTGGGGGGGTCAGTGGACAGTAATTTTAGCATGATGGCCATGGACCCCCTTGGCCACCACTTGGGGGCATCCTTATTGCTAGCCCTTTTAGCACTCTGCACACTATAAAAAATGTAAACTTTTGCTTCACTAGATGTGAGTGCCTTAAATAAATAAATAAATCACAAGCATACACTGATCAGCCATAACATTAACACCACCGGCCTTAATATTGAGTTGGTTCCCCTTGTACTGCTAAAACAGCTCTAACTGTGGTGCACTGTTTGTTCTGACCCCCTTCTATCAGTGCCAGCGCTAACATTCTGTAAAGCAGGACCTCTTTGGAATCAAACCACACTGCACACATAGTTATGGGTGCCAATAATCCTGTTGCCTGTTGTCCTTCCTTGGATCACTTTTGGTAGGTACAAACTACTGCACACACGGAACACTCCACAAGACCTGTTGTTTCAGAACTAAGGGCCTTGTCAAAGCTGCTCAGATCCTAACACACACCATTTTTCCTGCTTTCAGCACTTTCACTTTAAGAACTGACTTTCACTTGCTACCTGAATGGAATGAACAAAATACCAAGAGAGTCAATGTTATCTCTTTACCCCTCAATGGTGTCAATGTTATGGCTGATTGGTGTATATTTATGTTTGTTTGTAGAAGTGCCTGGATATAAATGTCAAACATCTGATCTTTTTAAGTATATTTTTCTTTTCTATTTAGTCTTTGAAGTAAATATGCATGGCTGCTCCTTCCTGTTCAGGGACATTATTAGCCCATCAGCTGCATTGCAGGCAAATTGCTGAGGGCTGTTGAATGTGTGGTGACAGGCTAAGGAAGAACTGGCAATTGTTTACTAGGAAAGAGAAGGCCAAAAAACAGCCCTACAATGCTGAATTGCATAATTTCTAGTATACTTTCTTATTTCCTTAGAGATCGTTTTTCTGCAGAGAATGCAACCAGTTCACAGTTCAACACCTTTGCATGATGTTCCACTGTCCAGAGATCAGATCACTGTTTTTATTTTTGGAAAAGAGTGAAATGTGAAGCAGCTCATGTTCATTCCTCAAAATAGTATGTAATCAAGTTGTCTTAACAGAAACAAATGAAAAAATTTTTTAATGTGCAGCATTAGTGCTCAGCTTGAATATCCTCAAAACACACATAAACCATCTAAAAAGAGTTGCTTTGTAATTGACTATACAAATAGATTCTGCAAGAAATGGGAAGGATATTTTTTACAAACTGTCCAAAGCTAAAGAAACGAGAAGCTAATGTATAGTTGCACTTCACACAAACAGCTGTCTTGAGTAGGCTTTGGGGAGGCTTTGGAGAGTTTGGGGAGTTCAGCTTTGTCTTATATATTTTTTTTAAATGTATAGCAGTATTAGGGATACTGCTATACATTTAAAAAAAATATATAAGGCAGAATGTTCTCCCACTCAGTCCATCCAGGGAACTTGTTCTGGTTGGAAAGTGAAATCAATGTATACACTCTAGGGAGTCTGTAGAGATCAGGGCTCTCTAATGAAGCAGCCCTCCAGTCCCTGCAATGTCCTTTTGGTAAAACTGACTGGCCTGAAGATAAAACATTCACTGATCCAGATTGTTCACATACTTTCTTGCACTATATTTATTTTCAAACTCAGCCAAAATATTTTGTTGATGGGGGTAGAGACAAAAAATTGTTGACAGCTGGTGGAGATTAAGATTTTTTGATGGGGTGCAGATAATACTTTTGTTAACTAGGGGAGGGGTGGAAATGAAACATTTTTGGGATAGAAATTTTAGAAAGTTTTCAGGGCATGGTTGCCTGTGGTAGCATGACACAACATTTAATTTTTTATTAATACATTATAATCATAAGAATTTTGGCCTTTATGTAAAGGAATACTTTCTACCCAATTTTCATTGGTTTGTTTGATTGCAACAGATATTTGCAGATATAGAGTATTTCTTTAAAAAAACAGGTGATCTAGAAGCTTCTTTAGTAAGCTCTGAAAATCCCTGGAAATTTTAAGCCAAAAAAATGAGAATTTGGAAGCATACCATTTTGCAGACCTTAAATTCTGGATGAAGATTTTCTTTTAAATGTAATGTAATGGACTAAATGTAGTCCAGGATTTTACTTAAGCTCTGTCTAAAAAAGACCATAAAATCTGATAAAGTTTTATAGTGTTGATATAAGATTCATCTAATCTGACTATAAATTATTGAGGGTAAAGGTCAATCTACAAGGTGCACAAAAATGAGGTAAAGAAAGAATGTGTGGAAAAAAAAGTGAGCAGGTGTATAGATAGAACAGCACACGTGCTCAGGTGTGGTTCCTGAACTGCAGAGTTAAATTGCTCATGCTGTTTTGCAACGTGCTCAAAGATCTATTATGAGGCTTATAAAAAAAGAGACATGCTCATATTTCGGTGATAAGAGATTAATTTAAACCATTTTAATACAAACAAAACAGTTAAAACATTTTTGTGTTGTTTTTTTCAGTGGGTTTGTTGCATACGGTGCTGAAAAATCAGCTGATTATATTACTGCATTCAGGTTATAGGAGGGTTTGAGTTCTAAAGGTTCAGCTGGATCGAGAAAGTTCAGATGGGTTTGAGTTCAGGTTTGGATAGGTTGGAGGTTAACTTGTTCAAATAGGTTTGCGTTTACATGGTTCAGATGGGTTCATGTTTAAAAGGATCAAATGAGTTGGAGTTTAGAATTTTCAGATAGGTTTGAGTTCAGGTTTGGATAGGTTGGAGGTTCAAATATTCAAATAGGATTGCGTTTAGAAGGTTCAGATGGGTTCGAGTTTAGAAGGATCAGATGGGTTGGAATTTAAAATGTTCAGATGGGTTTGTGTTTAGAAGGATTGGATGGGTTGGAGTTCAGGAGGTTCGGATGGGTTGGTGTTTGGAAGGTTTAGATGGGTTGGACTGCAAAAGGTTCTGATGGGTTTTAGTTCAGAAGATTCACATGGGCTGGAGTTAAAATTTTCAGATGGGTTTGAGTTAAGGTTTGGATAGGTTAGAGGTTAAAATGTTCAGATAGGTTTGATTTTAAAAGGTTCCGGTGAGTTAAAGTTTAGAATTTTCATATGGGTTTGAGTTTAGAAGGATCAGATGAGTTGGAGTTCAGATGGTTCTGATGGGTTGGAGTTCAAATGGTTCTGATGGGTTTTAGTTTAGAAGGATCAGATGTGTTGTTGTTTAGAATTTTCAGATGGGGTTGAGTTCAGGTTCAGATATGTTTGAGGTTAAAATGTTCAGATGGGTTAAAGTTTAGAAAGTTCATATGTGTTTTAGTTCAGAAGGTTCAGATAAGTTTTAGTTCAGAAGGTTCAGATGAGTTTTAGTACAGAAGGGTCAGATGGGTTTGAATTCTGAAGGTTCAAATGTGCTGGAGTGCAGAAGGTTCAGGTTTTAAATGGAGTTGAGTTCTGAAAGTCTAAGAACACTTTGGTTCAGATAAGCTTGTATTCAAATGGTTTTGAATCCAGGTCCGATCTGGCTTTGTGTCAGATGAGATGTGCTGGGTTCCGGTAGGTTCTGGATGAGTGGAGTTTAGATAGACATGGCATTTATATATGATATTGCTTTGGTGTACATGGGTTTGAGGTCGAAGGGGGTTCATTTAGGCAGGTTTGGGTTTGGATGGCGTTTGGAATCGGTTTCACTTCAGCGCGCGTATTAAAAAAGCAGGGGTGTGTTTTTAGCCTTATACGGAAAGCAAGTCTCGTGCCCATCTGTCATAGGCTGAAGATAGGCGGTAGCTTTAACCCTTCCAGCGCTGATATTTTATTTTTTATTTTTTTGCATTGCGCGTGTAATTGGTTGGTTAGTGTGGAAGATTATTGGATATCTAGCGATAGCTGATCGCTGCTGACAAGAAAAACATTTCATCTTCTTGCTATTATTATCATTATTACCACAAAACTGTAGCTGTTTTTGTAAATTATGGAGCTCAAATATGTGGTCAGGATTGGGCTGGGTTAGGCTTCACCTGGCAAAATGCTCATAGAAACAAGACCCAAACAAGCTCAGGGTTTCCCCACGTCGTGGTCGTAAAACCTCGTTTTCGGAAGCAGCTGCTGACCGTCACAGACCAGCTGTGCAGCCTCGAGCTCATTCCTCATCTGCATCACCAGTGCAGGGGTCTTGGAGTTTAGATACCAGCACGTTTTAGTGCTGTAATGCAGGAACACACACAGACGTCCCTTTATGTCCAATATTCCTTACGTTTCTTGCATAAGTTCGGTTACCTTGCCTGAATGGTTAGGTGTTAATCTGGCAAATGCATGCGCCCTTAGTAAGAACCGGTCGTCCCGGAAAATTCCACTGCATAAACACAAAACAAGAAATTTTTTATATATAGAAATTTTGTTTATATTGTTTCGTGAAAATCCAAGCGCGCAAAATAATGATGTCGCGCCCAATGCGCCTAATAAGCTGCGTGCGACGCCCCTTGGAACTGTCAAGAGCGCGCCGAGCCCGCGCCCGACAAAAACAAACACCAGCAAACCCAAACACACAGCGGGCTGTCGTCTGACGTGTCCCCCCACCTTCTAGAACGGCACAATGATGAGCGCTTTATAACAGTCACCTTCATTCGCGCTGCGATCCGTTCTATGCCCGCTGTTCTAGGACGTCCTCCCTCATTCGCACTGTTATAGCATGTTTTGCCTGAACACTGTTCTAGAAGGTTCCTCCTTAATTCTCCCTGTCGCAAAATGTTCTTCTCTCGTTTAACCTGTTCTAAAGTGGTCTCCATCATTTACACTGCTCTAAAATGTTCCCTGTTTTCCTTCTGTTCTAGAATGTTGTCCTCCTGTTTACACTCTTCTGGAATGTTCTGTCCGATGCACACTGTTCGGGAGTGTTCTCGTTTATGAGTACATTCACACTGTTCTGGAATATTCTCCTTTAAGAGCACATTCACACTGTTTTGGAGTGTTCTCGTTTATGAGCACATTCACACTGTTCTGGAGTGTTCTCGTTTATGAGTACATTCACACTGTTCTGGAGTGTTCTCGTTTATGAGCACATTCACACTGTTCTGGAGTGTTCTCGTTTATGAGCACATTCACACTGTTCTGGAGTGATCTCCTTTATGAGCACATTCACACTGTTCTGGAGTGTTCTTGTTTATGAGTACATTCACACTGTTCTAGAATGTTCGCGCTCATGAGCACACTCACACTGTTCTGTGTTGTTCCCCTCTGAAATACATTCACACTGTTCTAAAGTGGTCTCCATCATTTACACTGCTCTAGAATGTTCCCGGTTTTCTTTCTGTTCTAGAATGTTGTTCCGGTTACACTCTTCTGGAATGTTCTGAGCACATTCACACTGTTCTGGAGTGTTCTCCTTTATGAGCATATGCACACTGTTCTAAAATGTTCTCGCTCATGAGCACATGCACACTGTTCTAGAATGTTCTCGCTCATGAGAATAAGAGTTTTAGAGTCCTAGAGTACATGAGTACTCACATTGCTCTGGAATGTTCTACCCGAAGAACACAGTTCTAGAACGCTCTCTCCTGCACTCTGGTTCTCTAGTGTTTATCAGTTTTATTCTTTCTCGCTCTAACCAATCTAGAACAGGGGTATCCCACGCGTTCCAACACAAAGCGTTCTAGCAAAAAAATTCAGCTCCAGAGAACCAAGACACACACACAGAGAGAACGTGAGATAGGGGAGAGGGAGGAGGCTGTGTGGGCGTGACCTAAACAGACGCTCGCCCTCGGTCCTGACGTCACGGCGAAGGCTAGCGTTGCATGAAAGCGTCCAGTGTGAAGCTGCGCTCGCGCAGAGTTCACGTTTGCACACATACACGGAGGCTGCAGTGAGCGAGCAGCGGGGAAATGGAGCTGGCCGCCGAGGGAGAGCACGTCTTCGCCGTGGAGAGCATCGAGAAGAAACGGATGCGGAAGGTCTGCATGCATGCAATATTACTGCGTGTGCGCGTGCGTGAGTGTGCGTTAGTGCACGAGAGCGGCTCGGGGCTGCTGTTTATTATGCACAGCCTGGATTTGAACCGATCTTGAGGCTGACTTTGGCTTCTTGTTCGATTTTTTTTACCTGCTGCGCCATTTAAGGTGGAGCGAAAATAAATCCAGCAAGACGTCAGATCGAGCTCCGCGCGCGGGGTCTCGTGCTTTAAGGAAAAGTTCCTCGCGCTAACTCTCGCTCGTTTTTCTCTCCTCAGGGGCGGTGCGAGTATCTGGTCAAGTGGAGAGGCTGGTCATCCAAGTGAGTGTGCACTTAACTCGACTCTGGCAGGTGTGTGTGTGTGTGTGTGCATGCGCGCGCGCGGTGGGTGGAGAAAAACTTAAGCCCGCGCGCACTGTTTATGCGGCTAATGCCCGAGCCCACGGCGCAAACTGAAGTACGCAAGGGCGCGCGAATGTTGCATGCTGCGCATTTCTCTTTTGCGCGCATAACATTAGTGCATTCGAAATGCGCACCCTCTGCTGCTTTAAAGCGCCGAAGACGACATGACGGCCACGTTCGCGTTTGGTTGAGAGAGCTGATGATATTCACCGCCAAATCCCCCTCGTTTCTCTTTATAGGTACAACACATGGGAACCAGAGGAAAACATCCTGGACCCGCGCCTGCTGGTCGCCTTTCAGAACAGGTGAACACCCCTCTCCCTTTCTCTCTCTCTCTCTCTCTCTCTCTCTCTCTCTCTCTCTCTCTGCCTCTCTGCCAGAGGGAGGGTGCACAAGCACGCGCATGCGCATAACAGCCTGAATGGTGGCAGAATTTAGATTGCGTAGCATGCACACACATGGTCGTAGGTACACAGACACATGCATGCACGTACACACATAAGCATATATATTTCGACGCGTGAGTCTGTTTGTGTATTGTGGATATAAGCACAACCTAAATGGAAACACACTGAACATTATCATCTCCATGTTCTTCATGTTTCACCATGAATGGTCTCTTAAAGATACAAGGATTTGTTGCGATGCTCGCATACAAATGCACATCCACAGATCAGCCACAGCATTAAAACCACTGGCAGGTAAATTGAGTAACATATTTTATATATTATGCAGCAAGTGAACAGTTAGTTCCTGAAATTGATGTGTTAGAAGCAGGAGTGTAAGGATCAGAGGGTCAAACCGTGATGGCTAGATGACTGAGTCAGAGCATCTCCAACATCTTGTAGCGGGTTCAGTGGTTAAGTCCCTACCAAAAGTGCTCAGAGGAAAGACGACTGGTGAACCAACAATAGGGTCAAGGGCACCCAAGACCCACTGATGCACAGAACTGTGGTTTAAAAGGGTAATGTTGATTCTGATAGAAAGGGGTCTGAACTCGTAGTGCACCACAGCTTGCTGTGTATGTAGCTGCAGATCCGTCAGTGTGCCCATGCTGACCACTGTCCACTGCCAAAAGCTCCTTCAATGTACATGTGTGCATCAGAACTGAACCATGGAACATAGGAGGAAGGTAGGCTGGTCTGAGGAATAAAATTTTCTTCTACATCATGTAGACGGCCAGGTGTGTGTTCGTTGCTTACCTGGAGAACAGATGGCACCAGGATGCACTATGGGAAGAAGGCGAGCTGGAGGAGGTAGTGCGATGCTCGGGGAACTGTTTGGCTGGGTCCTGCATTCATGTGCATGTTACTTAGATGTGTAGCACCTACCTATACATTGCTGCAGACCAAGTTCACTCCTTCAGAGTGACAGTGTTCCTAATGGAAATGGTCTCTTTCAGCAGGAGAAAGGTCCCTGCCATGTGTTGACATCAGAGTCCATGTCTCAAGGAGTCTTGAGTTGTTTTGGCGGCACAAGGGGGACCTACACAGCATTAAACAGATGGGTTTAATGTTATGGCTGATTGGAGTATATGCCTACAAACACACACACAAACATTTTAATGACCCATTCCTAATATACATTCTATCATACACACACACCCACAAATGTACAAATACAGATGCTCATACATAAACACACACTGGTTTTACACACACGTGCGCAGGCAGGGCTGTGGCCACCAAACTATGACTGAGCGTTACATAACGAGTCATGGGCCTGATTAAACTGCTGCAGACGATTCATACTCAGCCATTCTTCCACTGAAGCCATTGTGTCTTTGAGCTGTTATTCATCTCTTTCCTTCAAAAAGATCTGACATTATGCTTGTTCTTCCTTAACAAGAAAAAGCTGCACACGTGTGAATTTGTAGACAGTTTTAAATGTAATAGATAGCAAGAGTCAAAACCCACAGCACCAGAATAGGTGTAGCATGCCTCTACCCCCCCCCCCAAATTCCACACATTTGCCTTTAACTGGCAGCTGCTCGGGCCATTAGTCCTCTCCCTCTGGGACGGGGTGTACTGGGATGAGTAATTGCGGCTCTCTCCCAAGAGTGTGTGGTTTAATTAGGCTTGTGTAAGGACAGAAAGGGAGAGGTGATGACAAACGTTTCTTTAAAACCACATTTTCCATTCCCCTGCTGGAGCATGTTCTTTTTAAAAGATAAAAACTACAATAATAATAATTATTATTAATTTGTATAGAACTTTCATACAGTAAATGCTGCTTGTGCTGCTATGCTTGTTTCAGCATAACAGAAAAATAAATACACAAATAAATAAATTATATTGTAATAAACAGACCACACAATAAAAACAGGTGATGATCTAAAGTAAAGAATAAAACACAAACAGATTTTTTAGCCAAGAATGTTTGCACACGCAAGAAATTTGATTCCATTGGTGCCTCTCTAGTACTTCTCTAGAGTATTTAGACATTGTACAGATTGTTACAGATAATATACAGTACGCAGTACACAATAATCAAAAAAGCATGGCAGTCTTCCAGTGTAAGATAATTGAAAGAATGGATTAAAAAAAGAAAATGAAAAAGTGAACATTGTTGATTATAAGCTAGATTGAAAAGTGGTTTTTAGTTGCTCTTTTAAAATTTTTACTGAGCTTAGCCCTTCTTTCTTACACTGACTGGTAGCTTGGGTGCAAAGGCAGCCTGTGTTATTTTTGGGGAAACATTTAAAAAGCACCTGCTGTAGAGGAACCAAGGGCTCATAAAGGGATGTAAAATGACAAAGAATCAATGATGTATGAGGGTGCTAAGATCTTTGCATACAAATAGGACTTCAAAATCAATTTCAAAAGATACAAGAGCCAGTGCAGAAGACTCTAGCCATGTAGTAAACAACAGGGCTGGGGGTGGGGGGCATAGGAGTTATAAGGTGCATGGTGACTAGCTTGACAGCCGGTTGTCTGTTGTAACGTACTAATACAATTTTTATATCAGTGTAATGAGTGGGACATTATGAGCATATTTATATATTTCTGGCGGAGGCGGTCTACCTGAGATAAAAGCCAGAATCATCTTTTCAGCATCTAGTTTAGTTAGAAACAGGCTTACTTTAGCAATATCTCTTAGGTGTAGGAGAGCCATTTTGGTGACCTTGCTCATTTACAATTTGAACCTTAAATCTGAGTCTAAAATCAGACTTCCTTCCAGCATAGCGTTGATTCAGTGTTCAGGTTTATACATTAAAATTAGCTTTTAAAATTTTATGTTTGAATAAAAACTGAATAAAAGCAGGTGGGCAAAAAGTGAAAGACAGTGAAAAAATGCCTGAGGTTTACTAGGGCTGAACAATTAATCATGTTTATATTGACATTGGAATTTGAAAAGTGCAGTTTTTACATTGCAAAGGTTGCAGATTTAATTGTACCCTATATAATCTAATATTGAGGAGTTGAATAAAATCTGACCTTGCAGAGCTTGAGAACTGGTGTTATGGCACATCACATATAACATTTGAGCCTCAGGTTGAAACATTCTAATGCCAAAAAGGGCCAGATTGAAAAAAAAGATCAATTTAAACAGAATAATGGCATTTAAATTGCAGTAAAAATATTGTTAAAAATTTCACAATTAGGTATAGTGTTCAGCCCTACTGTTTATATTGATATGTTTTCCTAATGCCAGGTCATGGAGTGGGATTTTCCCTACACTTTAGCAGTCAGAGCCAACACTATGAGGAGCACTGTATTTATTATCTGCATTAGGACAGCCAGGTTGTGTGAGTTTGTTCCACTGGGCACGCTGATCTATATGTGGTTAAATTATATTTTATGGAAACTGAACATTGCCTCATACCCTGCCACAAAGGAAGCATTATTTAACCTAAAACCTTTGCACTAACCAAGCAGTTGAAGTACTTTTATTCAAAAACAATTACAAAATATTTATAAAAACAAATCGACCTGTGTCCTGAGGTACGAACATATTTACCTTCGTAAACCTAAAAGCTTTTAAACTAGGCCTTTAAAGGGCTCATATCTTACAGATGTCCAAGTCCAGCATAGTTTGGTGAGTTCCCTGTGTGCCTATAGTTGCGCATCCTTGCCATATATGGACTGAGGAGTAAACAGGACGTTTTGAAACTTTGAGTGTTTACATCAAACTCTTATAAAAGTGAGGAAAGGTTTTCCATAATATGGGCCCATAAATGGCTCTTTCTATGATATGGGCCATTTAATGCAGGACAGTTTCAGCAGGAGTACTGCTAATAGAATCTCAATTATCACGAACCATAAAGTGATATTAAAGTTGCTTTTTTGTCTTCCTGCAGGGAGCGTCAGGAGCAGATGGCGGGATATCGCAAAAAAGGGCAGAGAGCGAAGCATCTTCTCATGCAGGTGAGAATCTGTATGCAAATTGTTTGCTCCTGTTCTGTGGCCATTTATTACACCCAGATCTTTGCAGTGCCAGCAGGCGGGAAAATCTGTTTATCATGTGGAATTTGAGCAGAATAGCTGACTCTCCAACTTCCCTGTACAATACTGCACACTGTGTACAGAGGGATGACTCAGAGTGGTGGGAAAATAGTGTGCTGTACAAAAGACTACTGTGCATGCTATGCATACGTATGCTGTAGACAACAGGATACTACATTTAGTGCACAAGTGTGGTGTAGTCCTTCGTATATTAGAACTGGCATGAACAGCATTTCTTATTCTTTGAATAACAATTGGTGTTTCTGAAGGAGCATCTGAATAATTGATCCCAAAAAAACAATGGTGTTAATGCTTCATTTTTAACCACAATTGTAATTTTTTACTTGATGGTTTTATGGTTAGTTTGAAGTAAAAATATTACAGTTTTTGAGAGCTTTACACATTTGTATCCCCCTATTTACAAGAGGAAAATTTTACATGCTCCTAACATTAAGATAAGGAGACACATGAGTCTGACTGGATGTTTGATGACCTAGAACGCAGCAATGACAGAGAAGTATATTTAAGGCATAAATCTATTAAACTATGTTTTCAGTGTCAGTTTTACTGCTTTACCAAATGAAGAGCCAAGTTCGTAACATAGTGCTCAGGGTTTGTTTTTCTGTTCCATCTTGCAAATGGTGCAACATCAAATTCTGATTCCTGTATAAAGTTCAATGTATAGGAAAATTGAAATATGAAGTCATTAATTACTTTGTTTTATACTAAATTCTCATAGATTCAGCAGTTAGCTTTGGCGCTGTTTTGTTAATCTTGAGTCTTGACACCTTCTGTCAAGCTCTGAGTAATTTGACTTGAATATTCAAAATCAATCAGGCCATCTCTATTGTGTATTATTTTCAAAATGTGAGTTCATTGTGTTAGTATGCGCTAGACATGTGTAAAGTACCACCAGTACCTTGGTATTTCATTTCCAGTCCTGGGCACCTACTGCTCTGAGCAGTTTGGCTACACTGGGTGTCTCTTCTTGTCTGTTGAGGTCAGTGTGTTTGGACTGGAGTTTATAGATCATTTTGTTTCCATTTCAGGTCTCGTCATTTGCCCGGAGATCCAGCGTCCTCACCAACCTGCAAGAGACGTCACAGGAAAACAACAGCTGTCTCGAAACAACCAAGGACCCGGTGCAGACACAGCAGTATCAGCTGAACAGCAAAAAGCACCAACCATACCAGCTTGTCTGCAAGGAAAGCACAGCGGACACTCTTCTCAATGGAAAGAAGAAGCACTTTTACCAGCTGAACAGCAAGAAACACCACCACTACCAGCCTGATCCTAAAAAGTACCAGGAGGTGAGGGAAGCTGAAGTAGCTAAAGAGAGCTGGAACCTTCCTCAGGCCTTGCAACAGACATGGGTTCAGGATAAGGACTCTGGATGCCTCAGCAAAGTGAGGGACATCACCAAGGAGCTTGAGGATCTTCCCGCTAACCTCAATTGGGGTGGGAAGTCAGAACTTGCGAAGGAGGATATGGCCCAGGCGAATGAAATAAGCAGCAAGCTGAAGATTGTAAAGAACAAGAATAAGAATGGACGAATTGTCATTGTTATGAGCAAGTACATGGAAAATGGCACCCAGGCCGCTAAAATTAAAAATGGAGAAGTGGACACTAGGGTGAGGCAGCAACAGAAGTCACAGGAGAACCAGTCTGATGTGTTGGACAGCACTGTGGAAAAGAATAGGCACCCTAAAAAGCACAGCCTTGAGAACGGTTGTAAAGAGATCAGCAGTGACGAGGCAAGACCTCCCCCAAATGGACTTACAAATGGACTATCATGCCCTATTGTGGCAAGTTCAGTGACATCAAAGCCAGGAGCAGCTGATATTAACAAACCAAAGGAGTTATGCACTTCAGCACAGAATGATAAACCGCTGCATTTGTCGACCAAGTCCAACGTAAACCTAAAGCCCTTGGAAAATGGCATCCTTCACTATTATGATCAGAGGAACAGCCAGGAAACCCACAAGCGGCGCTATTCCGAACCGAACAGCGAGCGGGACAGTGAGGCCAAAAGGTTTTTGAGTTTTCGGAGTATAAGTGCACCAAATGAAGGAGCAAGTCACTGTCAAAGTAACAGTGCACACCAGCACTCAAACGGACACAGATTTGACCTGTCGGACTGTCAGGATGAGCCCATGGATCTGAGCTTTTCACGGTCAAGGAAGGGAAGCAGTTTCATTACGAACTGTCAAATAAACGGGAAAACACCTGAGAAAGAGACAGGGGCACAGACAGAGAATGAACCAGAATCTAAGTCTGTTCCCAGCGTCACGCCTTTTCTCGGGAATATAATAATCACTGACGTAACGGCAAACTGCCTTACTGTGACGTTTAAGGAATATGTGACCGTGTAGAAGTGACGGTGGTGTTTTAAAAAATTACCAGCTACAAAACTACTGAATTTTGTACAAATGGAAAGAAGGTTTTACCTTCACACCTAAAGATCACTTTAACTGTTTAAAGAGGTTGATGTTTCTCAAGCCTGCCTACAGTTCCAATGTATTATGCTAGCTACTCCATATTTGTGATTATGAATCAGCAAAGTTGTCTGTCAATGGCTTGTTTCTGTTGGCAGTGCTTTATATCAGATAGCCAGAGCACTTAAGTATGTAATGTTATGTAATGCTAATGCATTTTTACTCTCTTGTTCTTTGACCTCTCAGAGTTTTGTAAAGCGCTTTTACACACAAAGTGTGTACTTCCAGATTCACGTTAGCACATTAAAAGCTTATTTTTGTGTGTCAGTATGTTCTCAATCAATGTGTCTATTTCAGGATTTTTGTGTGTGTGGGGAGGAGTACTCTTAACAAAGTCTTCTATGCACATGGGGAATGACAGGCTATGTAAACAGAATAGACAAGGTGAAAATGGCTTCAATGCAGAAGTAATTGTTTGGAGGCTTGATATCAGTGCACTTTACCCTCTGCCTTTACAAAGTGAGATGTTGGATGCCCATATACTCACACACTATAAACACTCTATCCACCACATTCACTAGCCACATAGTCATGTTTAGCATCATGCTTCCTCAACAAGAGCTTACATGGTTGCCCAACTCCGGTTCTTGAGGGTTGGTGCCAAGCAGTTTGCTAGCCATGCTCAGACACCTGAATCAGCTCGCCTGTTCAGTGCCAGGTTTATTGAGATTTGTTTGAGGAGAGGAACTGCCAAACTGGGCTGGATACCAGGCTTCCAGGGTCAGATGTTGTTAAATTTAAGAATTTGCTAAATAAACAGAATTAGGAACATTTTAATACCATACAAGTTTTCCCAAAACTTGCACCTGGCTTCCCCCTGCAATGTATGATTTTGTGCTTTCCCTGCTTTAACTTATTTCAGTTTAGAAAAGTGGTTAACAATGAGCTGGTTAGTTTAATCAGGTGTGCGTGAATATTTCAATGTGCAGGATGATGGGTCTCCAGGTGCAGGTCTTGAAAACACTGCCATTCAGATGGAATTTTTATTATTATACTATAATATTCTATTGAGTTGATAAAATTCATAATAAATGTGTAATAAATATATCACCTGCTGCAGGCCTCTACTTGTTCACAATTTTAAACACCAAAAAAGGAAAAATCAACCATTCAGTTGAACAGCTGCTGCTTATTTTAACACTATGCTTTAATGCTAAGTAAACTGGCTGCTACTGTTAGACTTAATATAGTGTTTATGCAAAAATATTAACTTTGGTAACTCATTAATAAAATAAATAAAATATATTTTCCAATGGTGCCCATGAAAGACCATTGGGGTGCTGTATATGTTTATAAAAACCTTATGAATTCATCTATTGGATGTAAATCACAAACAGAATCAAATCTGAATTACGAACTGCAAAAATCAACATTTATCCACTTATCACTTTACTGAGGTCTAGACTGGGTTTAAATCACGTCTTAATAAATTACATTATCTCTGCAATGTTTTAACCTTACATAAGACTCACTCATCAGAGGATCAAAAGTAGGTTTTTAAAGTTTATATATATTATTATATATATATATATTTATGTTATGTCATACTCTATTGACTTTATGCAAGGAAATCCTTTCTATTAGAGACAAGTGAAAACGTTAAAGCTTTTATTCTTCGCACACTTTGCACTATAATTGGCTAATGTTCCTGTAGTCTATCTATAAAGGACGTTGGTCATTTCCATAGATGCATATGTGTAATTAACGTCATACCGCCTAAACTGGCTGTGTGAACGAATTACCCACAACTGTGCCATATGTGTAAAAAGAAATGTGAAACGAATTGCAGCGGGCCAAGCTGTAAAGCCAATTTGGGAATGAGAACAAGCCTTTTGTTGGTTAAATACGTTTTATTAAGTGTGCAATCTCCTCAGCAAGGATTCCATAATTTGGTCTCAAGTAAAACAATTGACAGTTTTGATGAATGTATATGCTTAAGCACGAACGTAGGCTGAGCTTACAAACCATGGTGACTATTTCTTACTGATGTTTTTCTCATATCTACATTTGTGGATGAATATTTTTTTGGACCAAGAACACCTTTTTAAAAAAAATTTGGTGGAACAAAAACCATAACTTTATTTGTTATGGATAAGGGTCGATTTGAGAAAGTGAAGGCAGAAATAAGGCATTATAATAAAAAATAAATAATAAATACAAAAAATAATTATAACAATAATAATAAGTACATTTGTTCAAATGTAGTTACAGCAAACCTTGATTTTTGGTCGTAATTAAAGTTTTTCGCGTTGTCAAAACAACCCCCAATGAAAAGTGTAAGTAATATATATTTATTGGTTTGGTGTCCTCTCAGAGAGCACTGCTGCCTCCGGGATGGCAGGAAAGACGGGTAAATAACGTGGCTACTGGTGAATATGGGAGTAAATAAACTGCCTTAAGCCGTGAGTTATGATGTGTATGATGATGTGAGCGACCTAAACCGATTTCTGTATGAAGACGGCATCTGTAGAGTCAGGTTTTATCGCAGCCGCGTACCGCCGCACTACCCCATATCTTCGCATCCAATATGGCGGCCGGGCTGAACGGCTTACTCCTAGTCAGGGACGACAGCGACATTAGCGGCGCGTTAGTCACTACAAAACCTGCGACACCTGAGAGAGAAGCCTGGGTGAGCTGTCATTTTGAGAAAGCAGGAAAGAGAAAAAAGACGCAGCGGCTTTTACTCATCAACCATTTCCTCTGAAGCTGCGGTTTCCTCAGCATCGCGCCTGTGCGGCTGAGAGAGAACATGGCTTCCTCCCCCCTCCGTCCCCTCAGCGCCGGAGGAGAGCAAGGTGTTTTCCAACACACGCGCCTTTAAAATCGCTCAAACGAGACCAGCGAAGTTTTTGAATATTGTGCACCAATTTTTACGTCCATTGCATTTCATATGATGCGTTTAAAGATGATTTCAGGCATCAATTTAGAGGCTACATGACGCAAAACTGGTAGAACTCAACACTTGCTATAGGCGTTATTATATATAGCGCAACGTATGATGATGTATATTTGTATAAAATATGTAATGAGATTTAACCGAAAACTTTACTGTGATGACGTTTAATACAGTCATGTAATTTATCCTCACGGTGTCCCCTATATATATATATATATATATTTTTTTTTTTAAAGTCTGCAGCTGAACAAACACACACACACACACAAAAAAAAAAATATATATATATATGTG